>QANY01011302.1:58247-137086 GCA_003255025.1 Datisca glomerata | reverse complement strand
CCCTCCCCCCCCCCCCCCCCCCCCCTCTCCCTCAGTTTGTGTGCCTGTAATAGTTCAAAACTATTATGTGATAGATTAATGGAATTTACTTATTATAGAACTTGAGAGATGTAAACAAACTATACCACATTGTGTTGGACCTAAAAAGATTAGTAACTTTTCCTTTTCAAAGTCTGAATTTAAATTGATATCCAATACTAGTTGAGAACCAAGATTGGTGCAGCATTTATAAGCTCACACTGTGCTTGAAAGACCTTAATAAAGGACCTAGACAAAGATTTATTTATTTATTTTGGTCTCTGGTTTCTCCTATACTGATTATTTGTAGCATCAGGACATAATTTTGTTGATGCATGCATTTGAGAATTGAATCGTGAGTAAATATTTCGTAGTAGCCTTATTAGAACTTATGTCTTTCTTGGTATATCTAGATAATAGGTAGGAGCATCAACTGAAACGCTCTGGAGCTATAAAGATAATTATTAAATCATCAGCACCACATAAATACATTCCTCCTAGAGTAGTTATTACGAATAACACAAACTTTGTTAGCACCGTTTTTATACATTAAATGTGCTCTATGGATAATTGGATATAGGAATACATAGTTTGAACATATTAAAATAAAAAATTGAAAGATTTCGCTGAAATTGCGAGACAAGTCGCCACTGATTATCATGCATGATGTGATTATCACACAGAAAAATCCAACTAATTTTGTGTTTTTTCCGAACCACATGGACCCTATTTATATCTCTTTTCCTGCAGGCTGTGGCAGGATTTATGGCTCAAGTCATGGGGAACTCAGTTTCCTTCAACCCCTCACAACTAGTATTAACAACAGGAGTTTCCCCTGCAATTGAAATGCTTAGTTTCTGCTTAGCAGACCCCGGAAATGCATTTCTTGTTCCCGCACCATACCATCCTGGGTAATATTTTATTCTATCCTTGTGTTTCCCATTTTCTGGTGTCAAAAAGTATTTATACAAAAATAATTGTTGAACACTACTATTACCGCTTAGGATCAACATTATTTTTCACTTTCTTTGAATACTCGTTTTCTGATCACATGCAAGACGGGTCCTAATTCTTCTGTTTTCTATCAGCATTTAGATATTTCTGTGAGATAAGTGAAAGTTATTTTTTTGAGTTAATATGCAGTTTTGACTGTGACGTGAAATGGAGAGCCATGGTGGAGCTAATACCTGTTCCCTGCCGGAGTGCTGACAATTTCAATCTAAGTATAAATTCTGTTGATCGAGCATTCAATCAGGCAAAGAAACGCGGTTTAAAAGTCCGTGGGATCATACTATCAAACCCGTCAAGCCCTGCTGGCAATCTGCTAAGTACTGAGACACTTTACAGTCTACTAGACTTTGCTAGGGAGAAGAATATACATATAGTGTCAAATCAAATGTTATCCGCGGCCACGAATGGAAGTGAAGAATTTGTGGGCCTGGCAGAAATTATCGATTTGGATGATCTTGACCGGGAAAGAGTACATTTGGTATATAATCTATCAAACCATCTCTCTCTTCCAGGCGTTCAGGTGAGTGCTATTTACTCCTTCAATAACACTGTTGTAGCTGCTGCCAGAAACATGACCCGGTTCTCGCCCATTTCTGCTCCGACCCAACGACTGCTTATCTCTATGCTTTCTGATACAAAATTTATTCAGGGAATGATAGGCAGTCACAGAGAAATGCTTGAGAAAAGCTATGCTATATTTGTTACTGGTCTGAAAGAATTTGGCATTGAGATTACAAAAGGAAAGGGCGGTTCTTATTGCTGGGCTGATATGAGTAGTTTTTTACGCAATTACAGTGAGAAAGGGGAAATTGAGTTGTGGGATAGGTTGTTAAATATAGGTAAATTGAATGTAATCCCAGGATCTTGCTGTCATTGTATCGAACCCGGGTGGTTCGGGATATGTTTTGCTACATTGACTGATAAAGATATTCATGTAGTTATGAAACGATTTCGGATGATTTTGGAAACATGTAAATCTCATAGTTAAACTTAAAATTCTATTTGTTTGTTTACAGGGATTGAGTACATATAATATTGTTAAGCTTTGAGAGTGTTTTCAGTATTTATTTTTGTTGAAGCCTTAAAGGTAGCAGCAAACTTGCCCTCAGCTTCTTTGTTGTCTTGTGGGAGTGATCTGCATTGCATGAGTTGGCTGCTTCGTTGGTTACAATTGCTCTTAGAATCTTTTTTTGTTGCGTATAGGACTTTTGAAGGGTCTTGATGAGAACCAATGTGCGGTTGTTTTAGTGATAAGACTTACTCATGCTTGCTACATTTCTGATATGGGTTAGAGTCCTCTAGTCACTTGTTGAGACTAAGCCTACTCTGTTCGCAATCTCATGTGGTGGCTGAGCTTTAGTTCTGACATGGGTACAGGTGGGATACATTGTGAATGTTTTGTGAGTGACCTTGTAAAGTATTCTATAGACTTGCTTATTTTCTATTTTATAAGGGTATTGACGAGGAGAAATCAGTGGGAGGTGTGGCCACCCCTCCTTATAATTTCACATTGGAGAGGGGAGGGACTACTAATTAGGAAATAGATTTCCTCCTGTTAGAGATCTCACCAGAAGAATATTTGTTCCTTTCATCTTGACTGTTTGTGTTGAGCAAGGACAGCCAAGATCACCTAGGCAGAAATGCTAAGGTGAAAAAGTCTTGCGACTTTTGTTTTGCTTTTTATTACTTTTTAAAGATAAATTTGAGTCGGGCTTGGATTGAATAAGACACTCTCCTGTTCTAGGAACATGAAAGTATTTGGATCAAACTAATTATTATTTCTCCCAGAAAGTGTCTAAATCAGTTCTTTGTACAAGTGCTTATGTTACTCTGCTTTTGTCACATGTTTGACTCTCGACCCAAGAGGCTAACCAACGTGGGCCAAATGATTAACGAACCAATAGCTTTGACCAATCAACCATTCTTACAGATTGACAGCATTCAGCTGGCGAACATGAGTATCTGGCTGGCCGAATTTCATCCAGTTCCGAGACTCAACCAACGATGAACCGTTGTGCCTCTGCTTGGTTCGGTTTGGTTTAACTAAGTCTGATGACAGATTTGATCTGGTTCAGTTTGACTATGACAGTTTCGATCCAGTTCTAGAATCCTTGCAACTAGTCCGAAACATCTCTTAATTTGGACTTATTTTATCTGAAACTAACTACAGGAATGAACAATTTTACTGCCAGTAATGACCAAGTTCAGAACCGAATCAATGATGTTAATCTCATAAATGAATGGTGAATACAAATAAAGAACATATATTCTCTAAATTAAAAAGAAAAAGAAAACCATTTACCCTTTCCTCATATAGTTTTAACCCAATCAATTTCTAATAGATTCAAGAACCTGAACAACCTCAGCCATACTCGGTCGCTTCAAAGCAACCTCAGATGAACAAAGCAACCCCAACTTCATAACCTGAATAACTTCATTCTCCTCAAACCCTCCTAACCTTCTATCCAAACAATCCAAACCACTTCCTCTCCCCAACAACCCTCTCACATACTCACACAACACCACCACCTCATTCCCTCTTCTTCTCTCCACTGGCTTCCTCCCTGTCACCAGCTCCAACAGAATCACTCCATAGCTGTACACATCGCATTTCTCACTCACTCTCAAACTCTGAGCTAACTCCGGTGCTACATACCCTACTGCACTGTGTGATCCTGTATACTCACTATCACCCAAAAGAGGTAGCAGTTTAGCCAACCCGTAATCGGACAACTTAGCCTCGTAGTTTTCGTCCAAGAGGATGTTGGCTGATTTTATGTTGAGGTGAAGGATTGAAGGTTTACAGTCATGGTGAAGATAAGAGATTGCTCTTGCTGTTCCGAGAGCAATCTTAAACCTCCTAGACCAATCCAATTCGATGTTACCTGTTCCAGTACTAGTACTGGGGTGAGGATATAGACCGTGTAGACTGTCGTACAAATTTCCGTTCGGGACGAATTCAGAGAGTATCAATTGCATTGTCGATGACCAATAGTATCCTTGAAGAGAAACTAAATTAGGGTGTCGAAGATTGCCTAATCTTCCGATATCTTGCTCGAAATCATCTTGGTTTCTGAATCTTCCGAGAGTATCGAGCTTCTTCACTGCGATTGAAACCCCATCTTCGAAATTAGTCCGATAGACTGTTCCGAACGATCCAATTCCAATCAGACATTCCTTATCAAGCAATGCCTTAGTACCGGCCTCCCAGTCTTCATACTTTGAAGGCAAAGTTTTGCTGAAGAGTACTAATTTCCCTATAATCACGTTTGAATCGGTCGAACCAAGTGGTGTACTCTCGATAATCGTTGTTCGGCTCTCTTTTTTTCTCTTACGAGCCATGATATTCATAACCGATATGATACAAACCCCAGTTAGGATCAAAGCAGCAGCAACGATGGCAACGATTGCTGATGGACTAAGAACCTCCATTTTCTTCGGTGTAGAAACCGTGCCATTTGCGGAGCACGGATTCAAAGGTGCACCGCAAAGTAAAGGGTTGTTAGAAAACGCCGAAGGGCCAAAAGCTTGCATAGTTTGTATGGGAGGAATGGTGCCAGAGAGGTTGTTAAAAGAGACATTAAAATAACTCAACATAGTCAAGTTTCCGAGAGAAAGAGGGATTGACCCGGAAAGTAAATTCTCCGAGAGATCCAAACTCCGGATCTTCGACAGGCTTCCGAGGCTCGGTGGGATGGTTCCAGTAAGTTTGTTATGATGAAGGTCAAGGATTTCAAGGTCTGTCAAGCTGTAAAAGGATTGAGGAATTTGTCCTTCTAAAGCATTCCCAGAAAGATCCCTGCAGCCAAAAAAAAAACATGGAGATTTTATAAGTTGGTTTAAACGTGTTTCGGGTAATTTAGGGTTTTACATGAGATTTTTCGACTCACAGCTCACGAAGAATCCGGCAACTGCTTATACTATCTGGAATTACTCCAGTAAGGTTGAGACTGTGTAAATCCAAAACCTGAAGTAGCTCAATGCTCCCAAATTTTGCTGGAATCATCCCGCTTATCAAATTGTTACCCAAACGAATCACCAAAAGCCTCCCCATATCCGCGATTTCAACTGGAATCATCCCGCTCAATAAGTTGTTGCTCAAGTCCAAGATCCTAAGGCTTCCACACATTGTAATGCTCGATGGGATCTCCCCGTCTAAGGCATTCCCCGAAACGTCAAGAATCTCCATTTTACCACCACAAGCTGGAATCTCTTCGATCGGCCCTTTGAAATGATTGAGCGATATGTTAAAATAAGTAATGTTTAGCGATCCGATAACTCCAAACGGAGGTGACCCAGTAAACACATTGTCACTAAGATCCAACAGACTCAAACTCTTGCATCCCAAAATTTGCTCCTCAACACTCCCTGATAACACATTGCTTCTCAAGGACACATAATCTAAACTAGGAATGTCACAAATTCGTGAAGGAATGCCACCAGTTAGATCATTGTTCGAGAAATCAAATCCTTCGAGGTTCAAGCAATTTAAGATTGATACGGGAATACTACCAGAAAGGCTATTATGAGAGAGTGAAACAAATCTGGTTTTGTAACAGTACTTGAACAATGCTGTTGGTATCTCCCCTGTAAATCCATTACTTGACAAATCAAGGAACCGGATATTCGGCAAATCACCAAGAAAGCCCGGGATAGATCCAGATAATGCGTTGGAGCTCAAATTAATCTTCCACAGGGTTTTTATATCACCATATTCATCTGGTATATTGCCTGTGAACCGATTCCCAAACAATGTCAAGATTCTCAAGGATTTCAATCCTGATAATGCGGGTGATAATGATCCAGCTAAGCTAGTATTCCACAGAACTATCCTTTCCACGAATCCGTCTGAGTTACAAAGCACACCATTGTAGTTTTCGCAAGGATCCTCACTCAAGACCCATGTCCTCAAGCTATTATTCGGATCATCTGTAATACTAGTTTTAAATTGGAGTAAAATCTCTGCCTCAGTTGCTGGGGACACCACAGTAATTCCGAGAAAGAAACAAATGCAGCACAAAAGAGCATGAGAATGACCAAAGTGACACAGCATTCTCATGCTCGGATACAGAAGGTTGTGCAAAATGAGTCTATCCGTTCGGCATTATTGTATTCGGATCCGAAGTATTAAAGATCTGATGAGATACTCAGCTAGTTTAGTGGGAATGTAGCATTGCAGATTATTAGCATGTGATTTCTGGGGTTATCATGAACAGATGAAATACGACAGTCGATATGACAGAATCTAAATTTTTTCATCTGGGTCTCTCTGAAATTGCATAAAAATTGAAAATAATCTAAATGCAAATTATAGAGTTGAGGAAATTTGAAGTACCCTTTTAATCTCTGCTTTCTTTTCGATTTGGGTTTGTCTCAGGCATGCTTCTGAAGAACAAAGATCTGACCAATTCCCTTCCTTCGGTCAAATCCAATCACAAAATTGAGCTCAGAAATGGAGAGGAAGAGAGAGAGAGAGAGAGAGAGAGAGAGAGAGAGAGAGAGAGAGAGAGAGAGAGAGAGACAATGGAGACCAAATGAGTAAAGAAGAGAGTAATTGCGAAGAAAACAAGTGATGGGAAATGGTGGCTGAGCTTCTTCCCCCACTGCCTTGAACGCAAAGTAAGAAGGTGAAACAGCTTTTACATAAATAAATGACTCCAAAAGAGAAAAACCGATTCAGCTATTGCCACCCCACTGAAGCTTCACCACGTGCTTGTGAAATCTCCTTCTCTCTCTCTCTCTCTTTCCCTTTCTCTCTCTATCGCACAGACTGTCGAACAATGATATGAATTAATATCAATGGAAACCAATCTCTGAATCGCTCGTTCAGTACCGAGTAGGCCCTTTGTTTTTTAGTTCTCTAAAATGCAGCATTTATTTCTCTCACACCAACCACACCACCCCCACCATAATCGCAGTCTGACCTGAATTACACACTGTACTGCACAACAGAAAAGAGGAAATAAAATGGAAAAGAAAAGGAAGAATAAGAAAGAAGAAGAGAGAGAAGACGGAGTGTTCTTAAAGAGACTAAGTCAGTATGGACCCAATTGGTTTGTCTGTACTGTTTGACAAGCAGGCATCTTTTCATATTCTTGTTTTACGTTGAACTCTCTCTCACTCTTTGAATTGAGGGGAAAAAATCAACTTTGCCGTTTTCAACGAGTAATCCTATACTTTTCGAGACTTAAATCAACTAATCAAGTCTTAATGAACGAACCATGTAAATGGTCTACAAGTGACTTATAAATCATTTACATACAACTTGATTACTAAAAAAATTGTTGTTTTTTTTTTAAATTTTCTCGACATATGATTTTGCTAAATTGAAGAGGTAATTACCCGAATTATCAAATGAGTTGTCAATTTTGCCAAATAAATTTACTTGATATTTATTTATTGGTTTCAATTTATGTTAAAACGAAGAATATGAAATGAATTGACGTACATAATTAGAAGAATATGAAATCTTCTACACTCATAAACTTTTACTTTTGGATCACTCATATTAATAGTCCTCAGAATTTATTACTTTGTAGTAAACATATAAATCTTCATGGTGAAAGATAAATTGACACTTGTGTTGATAATTATTTAATTATGTGTGACAAATTAATTAAAATGTGTAATTTATCTTGAGAGTTATGAAATTAGTTTTCATATTTTAATTCAATAATTGAATTCGGTTGAGAGTTATATTTTCTAATATCTATATATACAAAAAAATTCTATCTTCATAGTGCATAGAAAATCATTTTTGTAAGTGAAATTTCTCCTAAGTCTACTAGATATGGTGTATGGTTTTCTTAGTTCTTCTATTAGGATTGCATCCATAAAAGAATATAGCTTAGATTGTTGAATTATGAAAGTTAGACACATACCGGACACATACTAAACCTTGTTACACCAAGACACCTTTCATGAGAGTGTTAAGTCTGCTTTAATGACAGTACTTCGTCATGCCTCATTTTAAATTCATCCAACAACAATTATTTACTTTTCTGGTAACATATTTTCATGATTCACGTAAAAAATTGAAACCTTTCTTATTGGATGATTATGATACTTCCCAAAATAGAAATTCTTGATCAATGGAGGAATAATATCACAATTTTTGTGCAATAAGATACCAAAGTGGATGATTGTCTCATTCCCTTTTTTCTCCCACATGTCGCCACACGGGAGGGATATGTGGATGTAAAAAGGAGGGATCATCAAAGAATTGACATTTTCAAACTGTAACTCACTATAAACTCGAGAAACAAAGAGAAGATGTGTACGACAATAATGTTTATTATTTAATAACTTGTTTATGCTAAATGGACTACTTTTACTCATTTTGTGCTAGCAAGATATTCTCTACGCTTACTTATCTCACAGCTTGGGAATTTCTCACATTATAAGAATAGTTATTAAAAGTAAGTATATTTAAGTAAATTGAATATATGGGGAAAAAAGATGTACATGGGTCATCGTACATATTAATGACGCATGTAGAGAGATAGTTTATGTTAAACCTGGACCATGGTTTTACTTTTTATTATCGAAACTTATCTAAGAAACTTATCTAATAAAATAGTAACTTCTTAAAAAAATTAAACTTGATTAACTATGAACCACTATAAATAAATATAACGATATATATTGTGCAAACACGATTAGTTATATTAGAACACACATGAGAAGATCTAAAATTCAGAGATAAAAAAAATAAGAAAGGGGATATAGTTTGAGTTTGTAAATATATGTAAATAAAGTAATTATCTTCAAAGGCAAGTTATATTTACCAAGCGGTTTTAATCTCTCCCCATTCATCAAGTGAAAAATTCAAGCTATTCTAATCTAAGATATAAGATGAAGATTTTCTAAGATGGAAGTGCCCGTCCCATTAAACTTGTCCGATAGGGAACCCGACCCGTCCTATCCCAATGTCGACAAATAAATTATTGTTTTTGAGAAGATTAATCGAACAAAGAGATAAAAAAGGCTAGAAATATATCTCTAAAATTTTTCTATTTCGAAAATTATTTTCTACCCTTCTAAATTCCCTATCCAAAACAAAAATCTAAAAAAGCATGTGAAAGGTAGGAAAAACAATCTTCTTTTCGTAATAAAAATGTAGTGGTTAGCACTTAGCACATCAGCAGAGGTCAATTCCCCAGCTCAGACGTCGGTTTTTTAACGTTACTAATACTGCCCGTTTTTTAAGTCTATTAATTAATTAAAGGTTCATCAATCTTATTCTTAGTCAAGAAAAGTACACCACACTAACTAATCATCGTTCTTCCTCCATGACGGTTCAACTACAAAAAGGCAGTCTAAATGTATTTTCAAAATCCATTTTTGCTCATCTAATTTTGTTATTTCTCAATTTAGTGTTCAGTGTTTATTTTTTTAAATCAATTTTTTGAATAATTTAAAACATTAACAATTGAGTCATTTTATGAACTTAAAATTTGAAATTTCTTATCTCATTATCGGTTTAGACAACAGAATTACTATAAAATTCATTATGAAAGTTTAGGTTATTAATAATTCAAGTGTTTCGAAGTTTAATTAAAAAACTAGATTGCAACGTCTTAAATAACTTGTCTCTAATAAGTAAACCTAAAGAGTCAAAAGTGAAAATCAAAACAAATAAGAAAGAATAAAAGTACGTGTTACCCTAAACCCCAGAAAAATTGTGGTCATTACAAGTGGTATTAGGTTGTTCCACAGCAGTATGGCCACATTTTAGGAAATTGAGAAATATACAAAAGATAAAAAAAATAATAATAATAAAATACGAACATAAATAAATTATGCGGTTCACCATTGTGTGTACGTCTATAGGTGAAAATAAGAAGAATTTCACTGATCATCAAAGAAATTACTAAAGAATGTCAAACATTTATAAATTCAAATCTCACCAACTCAAATATTGAATTAAAGTAGAGTATTAGAATATTCGTAGGTTCCACAAAAATATATCTATATCAAGTATGATTTGGTAAAATACAAAAAGGTAGAGGAGTCATATTTATATAAGAAATCAATAGAGCATGACTACTAAATAACTAATTATGACAAAAGTAAAAAATCCCACAATTAAAGCCATGCCTCAACAAATCTTCATATTGACTTCAAATTGCACCATGATCTTCAAAAGTAAATTTCTTCAAGCATCTTCTTCAAAGTAGCTTCAAATCATTTACTGCAAATACCAACCAAGTCCAAGCAAAGCTGAAACTTGCACAGTAAAATAGACTTAGTCATCATATCAGCTAGATTCTTTATCGTAGGATTTTACTAATTGTAACGACACCCTAAGATATAACCTCACGAATGAAGTGATACATGGCATCAATATGTTTGGTCCTCTCATGATACACTTGATTTTTGGTCAAATGTATAATACTCTGGCTATCAAAGTAGACAACAGTCGCATCCTGCTAAAGTCTAAAATCAGTAAAAACCCTTAAGCCAAATGGCTTCTTTCAATGCTTTTGCTACTGCCATGTACTATTTCTCTATAGTAGACAACACTACTATAGACTATATAATAACCTTCCAACTAATGGTACAACTAGAAGCGTATGAAGAAATAATATGTCAGAAATCACCTCTTATCAAGATCACTAGCATGGTCAGAGTCGATAAAATCAACAACACTGCTACTGATATTAGAACTCCTACCATAAACTAAGCTCCAATTTATGGTTCTTTCAAATATCGAAGGTCCATTTCACAACTCGTCAATGAACCTTGTTATGGTTCCCATATATCTATATATTTGTTGACAACACCAACAACATGTGAAGTATCCAAACGAGTACAAACCATATCATACATTATACTACCAACCGTGCTAGCATAGGGACACGTGACATCTGCTCATTTTCTTCATAGTTTGTGGTGGCATGTCTGCTAAAAGCCTAAAATGTGAAGCAAACGGAACATTCACATGTTTAAACTTCTGCATACCAAAACGTTAAAGAACTTTCACGATCACAATGTAATTTCTTTAGACAAAACAACTTGCTCGCTTGTCTATTCCTCTCAAATTTCATGCCCAAAATCTTCTTGACAGCACCCAAATTTTTCATCTTAAACTCACCACTAATTTGAGCTTTCAAATTGATGATTTCAGATTTATTCTTTGCAGCAATAAGCATATCATCAATGTATAGCAACAAATAAACAAAAGAATCATCTCGAAGATGTCTATGGTAGACACAATTTCCATAGTCACTCCTAGAGTAACCATGCCTAAGCATAAATGAATCAAACTGCTTATACCCTTCCTAGGAGATTGCTTCAAGCCATATAATGATTTCTTCAACAAAAAAATATGATCTTCCTTACCCTAAACAAAAACCCTTATGCCTTATGCATATAAAATGTTCCTCAAGCTCACCATGTAAAAAATTATATTGATATCTAGTTGCTCTAGCTTCAAGTCAAACAATGCAACCGTGACAAGAAACACACGAATATAATTATGCTTTACAAATGGTGAGAACACTTCATTGAAGTCCACACTATTTACTGGCTAAAACCTTTAGCAACTAAGTGTGCTTTAAACCCCAGTGTTTCAACCCTTAGGATTTCTTCATTTTTCTTGAAGACCCATTCGCACCCCAACAATCTATTTGCCCTTAGGCAATTTAACTAACTCCCATGTACGATTTTTATGAAGAGACTCAAGCTCTTCACTCATGATAACAATCCATTGCACAGACTCACTACTTGCGACAGTCTCGCGGTAATTAGAAGGTTCCTGAGCCTCAATACTATCTAGCACAATCAATGCATATGATACCAGTCTGCATGAGCATACCTCTGAGGTGGTCTAATCTGCCTCCTCTTTCGTTCGATAGTAATTTTGTATTGTTGTTCTCGCTACTCCTTTATGATATCGTCAACTGAATCGTGCAACTCGTCCTCAATTGGCTTATCAGAAGTGTTATCTTGTCCTTTACTATGAGCTTCAACCACTACCTCCACATGTTCACTGACACCACGGTATGAACCTCGGTAACATACTCATTTCTCTCTAATAGCATGACATTATCATAATATCTCTGCTAATTATAAATTTAGGTAACTTTGGTTTAAAATATCACAAACATAACTCTTCACCCCATAATGAAATCTTAGAAATATACATTTTTGTGACCTACGCCCAAGTTTACCATCACCCACGTGAGCATATGTAGGACAACCAAATATTTTCAAAATAGAACAATCAATAGGGGAACCAAACCATACATCAACAAATACATTCGATAGAGACCTACTCACCAAGTAGCAGACATAATTGACAGCCTCAGCCCAAATGTTATCTTACAAACTAGCATTAGAGAGCATGCTATGTACTTTCTCCATAAGTGTTCTATTCATACATTTCACGACGCTATTCTACTATTGTGTTCCCGTGCATGTATGATGTCTCACAATGCCTTCATTTCCGTAGTACTTAAAATAAATCCTTGTAAAATTCCAGACCATTATTTTTCTGGAACACTTGATTTTCCTACATGTTTAGTTCACAACACAAGCTCTCCACTTCGAGAATACATCTTTCTTCTATTTCAAGAAATAAACATCATTCTTCTATTTCAAGAAATAAACATCATTCTTCTATTTCAAGAAATAAACCCAAACTCGCACGAGAGTAGTTATTAATGAATGTCAGAAAATAATGTGCACCACTTTTAGATTCAACAGGAGAATGGCCCCAACGATTTGAATAGATATAATCCATTATGCCCTTAGCCCTATGAATTATTATGTTGAACTTGATTCTACACTACTTCCCATAAAAACAATTCTCACAAAAGTAGAGTTTCGTAATTTTCTAACAATTCAACAAGTCTCGCTTGCTCAGAATCTCCATCCCTCTCTTACTCGTATGCCATGCCCTAACCGCGTATGCCAAGACATGTAATCTCTGAATCTGGATCTGATAAGGATGAAACTACTGCAACACCAATTATTGTGCCTCCCTAGGGTATAGGTTGTGAGAGTAAACTTTCCCTTAATCACCACTAGAGCACCCTTGCAAACCTTCAAACTCCAAATTCACGTGAATACCAGTAACTTTAGGAGTCAAACATACTAAAACATGATGGTTTTTCTCATATCTGGTACATGATGCACATCAGTCAAAGTCTGAGCAACACCATCATATATCTTGATTCGAATCTCACCAATACCGACAACCCTACATTTAGTGTTATTTCCCATCAAGACTTCATCTCATCTATTGATTCATAAGTAATAAACCAATCCTTGTTGGGGTACATATGGTACGTACAAGTAGAATCAAGACCCAACAACTCGTAGATACTGCTAAGACAAAGTCAACATTATCAGAATTACCATCTAAACTTTCCTCTACTACAATAGCAACATCAGTGGTAGTGGAGGATTTTTTAATAGTCCCCCTTTTATCTTTGAGTTTAGGGCATTTAAATTTCTAATGTCTGCCATTCTTTGTGACAATAATTGCACTTCTCCTTTCTAGTATTTGACTGAGACCTATATTTGCCTCTCTGTTTTTTTGACGAGCCTCTCTCTTTGTGTACTTCTACCTCTAGCTACTAAACCATTAACTGAATTCTCAACGTGATTCTCAGACATTATTTTCTTTAATTCTTCGAAGTACAAAAATACTTTCACATCCTCCATAACTATTCTATCTTTTCCATCGTAATGTCAACAAAATGGTCATTTAAGGAAGGTAAAGAACATAACAAAATCAAACTTGATCAGCATGATTGATTTTTACATCAATATTATTCAAATCAAGAATAACACGTTTAAATTCATTAGTTTGATCTTGAATATTATTTTTACATTAATATTATTCAATCATATCATACAAATCATGTATAAACGTTGTTTCAAATATAGCTGTTTGGTGAGAGACTTCTTTAAATACAAACTCTCTAGCTCGATCCACAGCATCAAGAGACGTCTCATTCGATACTTTATGCAACACCTTATCGGACAATGATAACATAATTGCACCGATTGCCCGATCCATGAGATCATATTTTTCTTTATCAGTTGATTTCTTCGGCAAAGCGTCTTTATGCTTTAACGCCTTAAGCAAGCTTGACTGAACTAACGAGGCTCACGTATTCAATCACTAAAGACTGAACTCATTCTCCCCATCGAATTTATGATCTCATATTTTGCCACCATAATAACAAGACCCAAATAGAACCGAAGCTCTAATACCACTTGTTATGAACACAACCCCATGAAATTAAATAATATGCAAAATATACAGAGGTATAAATAATAAAATGCGGAACATAAATAATTTACATGATTCACTAGTACGCCTACGTCCACAGACAAAGCTGAGAAAAGTCCCACTAATCAACAAAGAGAGTAAAAAGAATTCCAAAAATATTTACAAACCCAAATATTGAACTAAAATAGACTCTTAGAATATTCATAGACCCCACATGAATATCTCTATATCTGCTATGATTTGGTACAATACAAATGGATGAGGGAAATTGATCTATTTATATAGAAAACTAAGAGCGCGTGGTTATTAAATAACCGATCTAGGACAAAAGTAAAGAAAACTCACATTTGAAGCCACGCCTCAATAATGTTCTGTGTTTAATTTTTCAATATAATTTTTGAATAATTTAAAACATTAACAATTGAGTCATTCTATTAACTTAAATTTTGAAATTTCTTATATGATTTCGACTTAGACAATAGAAGTACTATAAAAGTTAATTATGAAAGTTTAGGTTATTAATAATTCAAGTGTTTTGAAGTTTAATTAAATAACTAGATTGCAATGTCTTAAATAACTTGACTATAACAATAAAACCTAAAGAGTCAAAAATTAAAATTAAAACAAATTTGAAAGAACAAAAGTACGCCTCACACTTAACTTTTATGGCAACGAAGCATTGGCCAAAAGCACTTCAAGTCGTGTTCAATATTATTCTTCATTTTCAATGCAAACTCATTTACAGCATATAAAACAAAAATTAATTTTGAGATGTGGGTTATACTATAGTCAGTCCATTTTCATCGTGAAAACTCCATCAATGAAAATGGTGGGAATATGATGTGAAAGTAAGAAGCATAAAGTTGCAGTGGAGAAAAATACTTGGGCTAAAGGATGTTCAATAATATTTTCGAATAATGTCCAATACTTTTATTTCTCGAGTATGGTCCACATTAAGTTCAAACCGAATACTCATCCGTGATCGAAGTCACCATAATGACCGAGACATTCTCCACTACTAGATCGATGGACACGACCCCACATATATTTACACTACCGATGTCACACGGATGACAATGTAATCTCATACCTAAGATCGTGACTACTCGAGATACCCGATATCATTTTTCTGTCATAATAAGATATAATAATAACTCATACAAAGAATGATAGGCACACATCAAATCTATCAGGCAATCTCAATAGTTGTTAAAGAGCATAATATGATAACTAAAATATTTTGATCAGAGAATATTCTCCATGAATACATACATTCCTTATCAGAATATGAAAGAAGATACACTGAACCTTGACGTTTGAATGATACAGAAAATCATTATAAATATATGATGATCTTCATTTAATGGTAAGCAATTCTCCATACTGCTACTTTTCTCTAAACACTCTACTGACTTGATCGTTAGAGTGCATTAGCTGGAGCACCACCCCGGTGCCCTGACTACTGCTTTTCACAATCATTCTTGATTTTTGCAGACTCCTAGACGAATCATCGAACGACGCGTGATGGAATCCTCGACAGTCGAGCATATTTTTTTCATCAACAATTTGACGCCGTCTGTGAGAACGTAGATCTCTCATTTCTCAAAACTGATCAAAAATTAAAATCTACCGCCACGGTGAAAGTTGAAACGATCCCAAAGGAGTTGAAGAATCATGAAGGGAAGATCAATAGAGAAAACTGGAGAACTTTAGTGGTCATCTTCACTACAAATTGTTCATAATCGTCGCGGTTGCCATCGTTGACCAACAAAAAAAGAATGAAAATCACGAAGCCGACGAGCCACGAGATGAAGCACGACCAATGCCGGTGAAACACTCGTAATGAAGTGCGTCTAATGCCTGCAACATACCTAGAAATGGAACTGCCTGATTCGATGGAGAAACTGTGAGCAATCTCCTCCCTCACCGAGAAATGGAAACTCAGATCTGAAAGACTCCTAGAAAAATACTCAGATGAAGATTCTCGGCAGTTCAATCATTTCCGGTCATCAATGGCTACCGGACGTGGAAGCACGCACCGCACACGCCACCGGCTCCTGCAAGTCTTCATCCTTACCCGATTTTTGGTTACCAGGTAGACCTACCCGGTCTCATCGCCCTATGACCGGAGCCAAAGAGAGCTCCAACTAGTGTACCACCAAAGGAGCCGAAGAGAGCTCATTTAAGGAGTCCACCGGAAGCCCGCATAAAGGCCCAAACCTCCACCTGACACGCGGCCGAGGGAGTACACACGCAACTTGTGACATAGTTTGACCCGCGCCTATTGTGTTTGACCCGCGCGCTGACTCGCGAGTCCAAGGCCTTTGTTGTAGGCCTCTACTCCTCTTGAAGCCCAGTGTCCCACAAAGACAACCCAACCTCAGCGCCTCAAAGAGCCGAAGAGAATACTGTAATTATTTGTATCAATGCAATTATATGCATATTCCCTGCTGCGGGAATATGACGTAACTAAATAAGATTTTTTGCGATTCCATGTTGATCATAAAACATGTCACGGGAGAATACATAGCAAAAGATGAACGGATGATAAAATACTTACAACGGGCGAAAGGATCTCCTTAATACGCTAAAAGATTACGAAATTCAGCAAATTCTGATAATGGAGATTGGGCATACTGATGCCCTAGCAAACCTAGGATCTTCATTACACCTCCCTTACAGAAGGAACGTCCTTGTAGAAGTTATGAAATAACCAAGCATCTCGCTCCCATTGACTAACGTAGTTGTTGTAGAAATTGAACGGGAGCCTAGTTGGCAGGACAACATAATCCGCTTGCTCGAAAGCAGAACGCTTCTTGAAGATAAACTACTTGCTAAAAAGGCACGTGTTATTGTTATCGGAGCATGTACAATTACAAGGGGGATGTTCAGTACTGATTCTTATAGTACTGTTCGGGGATGAACGTCTATAGATCGTGATCTGAATATGAAGTGGATTCCAGGAACAGCTGCTTCTATAAACACAAGAAAAGGTCTTGTGGACTTACAAAACAGATTGAGAACTTGCCAGTACACGCTTCGCCTGCTCAATGAGGTACCTCATCTATTGGGACGCTCACGCACGACCCCCACCTCATATAAATCCTTCTTAACATACGCTAATTCTGCCGTCTGCAGGTCCTTAATCTTCATGCGAAAGCAAGGCAACCTCCTCGCAAAGGAGACGCTCATTTCGACCCAACTACTCTCACCCTGTCGATGACAATGAAGTACCAGGTACACAATGATTAACATGGTATTATATAATGAAATGTTTGCAGGACAATACCTGAAGTGCTTACGAGAAAAGGAAGCCCAATATGTGCTAGTGGAAATTCATGAGGGCATATGCAGAAACCACACTGGGGGACGATCACTAGCCTATGAAGTCATGAATGAAGGAAACCACGTGGCTCGGACTTGTATTATTATGAAATTTTTACTCTAAAAAGTCACATCGATGATCTCCATTAAAATTTTAAGGTACGCTATTTATTTTTTATGCTTAATTTTATTATTCTTTTAAATAATATTTTTAGAGCACTTTTAATTCAGCATGATATTAAGCATGAGCTCATTATAAACAACAAGATCCTACGACATAATAAAAAGTCCCAAAATCTCTAGATTATATTACTACGACGGCTCAACACGAGATTTATGAATCGCTTGGGCCTGCTCGGTAGGGGATTGAAACTAGAAATAAAATATATATAAAGTGTAAATCCCCAGGAATATATAAGTGTAATCAAAACATATATTACGCAAGTGCTCCCATGAGAAAGCAATCTTATTTATCAGGATCCGAGAAGTCATAAATTACACACATGCTTCCACAAGAGAGCAAGCTTAATTATCAAGCTCTGAGATGTCACAGATTATATAAATTCTTAGACGAGAGAAATTACCAAGATCTGAGATGTCGCAAGTGCTTCCACGAGAAAGCAAGCGTAATAATCAAGACTCGAAAGGTCACAAATTACGCAAATGCCTGCGTGATATATTAAGCAATACCCGAGAGGTCATAGATTATACAAATGCTCCCACGAGAGAGCAAGCATAATTATCGAGACCTGAGAGGTCCACTTCCTAGACTGCTTGGCCAACATGGTAAAGGAAAAGATGAAGAACGGAAGTTGAAGTCCTGTACAAGTTTTAATGACCCGAATAAAGCATGCCCAAAGGACAACCTCCTTCTTCTAAAATTAATCAATCGATATACGCAACAACGGGAGGCACGAGATGCTCAGTCTCATGGACACCTTCTTCGAGTGCAATCAGATACTCATGCATCCATCAGACCCAAAAGAAGACGACCTTTGTGACTGAGAGGAGGACTTATTGCGACAAAGTCATGTCGTTCGGGCAGAAGAAGGCAAGAACCGCCTATCAACATTTAGTCAACAAAATGTTCCAAGAGAACATGCGAAAGATGATGGAAGCGCTTGGAGAGTTTGACTTAAGATACGAACCTCTACCGCAATCAAGGCTCAAGCACTCGCTGACTTTGTGGTAGGGATGGCGCCACCCCAAGAGAAAGATGACTCAGGGCATGCAGAATATGTCACACAAGATGACACAATGGTTAGAGGAGCGGGGAAAGAACCCTCAGACGTGAAATAGGCGTTCGACGGAGATGGCTCTGCAAATGCAGAAGCAAAGCTGGACTGATACTCAAAACATCATATAGACCCTATGCAGGCAAAAAGACCACGAAAGTATCTCGTGGCACCCGAGCACACGAGATGTTCAGGCTAAAAACCTTAACCAAGGTGACGGCCTAACGAGGCCTCCCGATCACTATGGATGGTCTGAAGAAAGACCTTACATAGGGTAAAAGGACAGCGAAAGTATCGTGGCACACGAACACACGAGATGCTCGGACGAAGGACCTCGCCTAAGGCCACGACATAATGAGGCCTCTCGATCACTTAAGATGACCTAGAGAAAGACCATACGTAGGGCAAAAGGACCACGAGAGTATCTCGTGGCACCGACGTCAAAGAACTCTCATACGAAAGACCTCACTCAGAGCGACGGCTTAACGAGGCATCCTTATCACATATGATGATTTTGAAAAAGACCCACCTAAAGGCAAAAGATCACAACAATATTTCGTGGCGCTAAGTACATGGGATGCTCGGATGAAGACTTTGATAAAGGCCATAGTAACCGATGCCTCCTACATAAGGTAAAAGGACTACTGTAATATTTCATGGTACTCGAAGTCACCAAATGACTACGACGGTCACATAGATGACTATGATACTCCAAGTCACATAAATGACTAAGGCACACAAAGTCACCTACATGACTATATTGGATCCAAAGACACGCATATGATTATACACTAAGTCACATAGGATGACTAAGGTATCAAAAGTCACCCAGATGACTATATAACTCGAAATCACACAGATGACTATTATAACCCAAGTCACACATATGACTAAGGTACCCAAAGTCACCCCGATGACTATATAACTTTACGTCACACATATGGTTAAAGTATCTGAAGTTACCTAGATAACTATGGTACCCAGAATCATAATTATGAAAATGGAACTTAAGTTACACTAATGACTATGGCATCAAGATTAAACAAAATCTTACATCTTGGTACTCCGTAGGAGATTACTCCAAAGGACCTCCCTATCAAGGACATGTCAAACATAAATTGAACAAATGAGACAAATAAGGTTCAGAAACCTTCTGCTAGGAAGAAAAAGCATTAAAAAATTACATGCTTAGACACATAAGCACAGAGAGATGCAACGACAAGCTTTGCAGAACAAGTAATTCATTTTAAATCAAGGATGTCAGCAACAAGACCGAATGCAAACCCACAACTCAATGGAACAAATTTGGTCCATACCCTGAGGGCATAAAAAAGTTAAAGACTTACCATAACTCCAGAATTTTGTCGAACACAGGACATGATGATGGGGGCATCACCTTATCGATGCTCAAAATTTCATTCTCCAAGAGAAAAACCGTTGGATTTACATCAAGGCTAGCTTAAGACACTCGTTGTACAAAGCTACACCGAAAAATCACTATTAATTCAGACAACATAATCACTATGTGACTTGGATAGACAAAAAAACTCAACCATTGATTTACGAGAAAGAGTCAACTACCAAAGCATCAAAACCTTCGCTTCCCAGCCACGACTTAGTTTCTGAAAATGCAACCCTGGATGGCAAGAAGAACCCTCGAGATGCACGCCATTGAGTGTAATAACTCTATCATCCGACATGAGACATGAGATGCCAAAGTAATGTACCGGATATATGGTCAAGCATGGATCAATAAGAGAATGAAATGTAAGATTTTGAAAAAAATCATATCCTTAAGAAGACCCAATAACGTCACATCGTCAAGTCAACCTCACAGTAAAGTAATCCTAATCGATTAACCGCCTTATCGCCTATATCAGATCAAATGATTTCAATCCTAACAACAAGTCCTCACGATGCGTTCAGGTGAAGGTGTAAAAGTTGTGTTATGATGACCACCGATTCAATTCAAGCCGCTTGACTGTCAGATGAAATTCATAGGGATTCGATCTCAATGATTACTCAGAGCAACTCGCACGAACCTAAACCATATAGCTTCAGGTCCTAACACAATCACGCACATCATTACATGAAGAAGTCCAACATTAATCAAGATGATGACATTTTTACCAAGAGTCAATTGACAAATATGAAGAAAGCTGACTTAGCCACAAGTTGCTTTGAGACGCCATCATGAACCCACAACAAATACTTGGATATTTGGACACAAACTCTACTGTTTGACAATCTAAATGCCAACATATGCTTAACACTCAAATAAGTGCAAAGACAGAGTCTTAGGTAAAAGCTCATGGTTCCCTCCACAACATATTTCCCAACTTTATCGCTATGCTCCAAACTCAAGAAGTGGGGGTAAACTGTAGGAGAGAAAAAACACCTGGGCTAAAGCCCACTTAATAATATTTCCGAACAATATCCAATAATTCCATTTCTCGGGTAGGACCCACATTAAGTCCAAACCGAGGACTCCTCCGTGATAGAAGTCACCATGATGACCGAGGCACCCTCCACGACTAGATCGATGGACATGAACTCACCCATACTTACGCTAACGAGGTCACTCGGATGACAATGTAATCTCATACCTAGGATCGTGGCTACTCGAGAGAGTCGATATCATTTTCCTGTCACAACAAGATATAAAATCAGTCATACAAGGAAATGATAGGCACACATCAAATCTACCAGGCAATCTCAATGGTTGTTAAAGAGGATAATATGATAACCAAAATATCTTGATCAGAGAATATTCTCCATGAATATCTTCATTCCTTATTAGAATAAGGAAGAATATACACTGAACATGGACGTTTGACTGATACAGAAAATCATTATAAATATATGATGATTCTCATTTAATGGTAAGCAATTCTCCATACTGTTATTTTTCTCTAAACATTCTACTGACTCGATCGTCAGAGTGCATTAGGCAGGGAACCACCCCGGTGCCCTGCCTACTGTTTTTCACGATTGTTCTTGATTTTTACAGATTCCTGGACGAATCACCGAGCGACGCGTGACGGACTCCTCGATAGTCGATGCGGGCATATTTTTCGCATCAACAAAAGTAGTTACGGAGACTATGTTTAAAAGTAAGAAGCAAAGAAAAGAGACGAATTAGCATTTCATATCATTGTTTTGATTCATGGAAAACAAACATAAAATAGTTACGGAGACTTTATAAACTAGTTGAAGTCACGGAGACTTTAGAATGGCTGAGTTTTCCGCTGTTAGAGTGAAGTTTGATAACACTATCTCTTTGTTAGCTGCCCTTAGCAGTCAAATGGCATTTTGGTTCGTACACACGGTAGAAATATCATGACAGTTACTGGCTTGATGGAAAATGCTAGTCTGGTTCCTAAACTATACACAGATGTCGTTTTTATAGTCACCATGTAAAGTGGAAGCCATGAGCAAATCAGAGCTATGCGTCGTACTAATGGCATTGAAACATCTGGGCTCATATTCATTCAGTGCACAGAGAGTAGAGCCATACTAATCAAGATTGTGCAAACTTCCAGGCCGACTTACAAATGCAACATCAGTTGCTTACTCACACTAGGCTAAAAAGAAATAGTAGAATTTTTGTAGGCAAGATTAAAGAATCATATGCCATCTTGTCTAGTAATTCTTTAGTTCGCGCATAATGTTAGTGACTTATGACAATGTTTGTCACGTTGGTCTGCTCACTTATTTAACATTGAATACGCTTAGGACATTATGCATTATCATTCAGCAAAACAGTACTACTAACCTTTCATATACAGACAAGAATTTTACCCAAAAATTTAAGAATTTTTCAGCCCCTTCAATGGGAATCATTCCAATCATATACAATTATCATAATCCAGATCCAAGAATTCAATCATTTGAAAGGGATTAGAATTAATGACATCGTTAGACTCTTTTTCTTCCTTCCTTGTGCATATATATATATACATTACTTATCATATTATTAATCCCACCCGAACCCCAAACTGGAGTTGTTGAAAGAGACAACCTGTTCGACGCAAGGTTCCGATTCTTCCCGTGCTAATTTACTGTAGTAGTTGCTCGTCTTCCTTCTGTAGTTCCTTTAGTTGTCTTTTCGCATACATAGTGAAGAAAATCGTCGTGGCCACAGTTACGCAAAAGCCGACAACAGTGAATGCGATTTGTGGGGCTGAGAGAAAGTGCTGTGCGTGTGAAGCGTCCGCCAATGTCCTTATCAGGATACCGCTGTAGTTAAACATGGAGAGCTTATAAGTTTCAGTAGGTTTTAAAGCAATTATATCTTCATAAAAGACTTCCATATTTCTTTTTTCCGGTAATGGTATCCAAGAAAAGAAAATAAGTGTAGGAACGTATAAAGAGCAGCCAAATGATTGAGATCAGAACACGATACGTCTTTAGGCAAAGAAAAGCTCGTTACATGGTAACAGTAGCATCTTGGTTGGAAAAAAGAAAACGGAAAAACTAATTTGCCTGGTGGATGATTATTATGAACAAAAGCCATAAACAGTTATGGTTCTTGAAGCCTTTAGATTAGTCCTTTCAGCTAAGAATAGTCCTTAGTTTGCTCCATTTTCATGGTGGGAAATTCTTCCTTACTGTAACAGTAAGGTACTGGGAGGAGATAGATAGAGAGAAACGAAAGTTTTCTTCTCTCCTCCCAGTAACTTACTGTTAGAGTAAGGAAGAATGACCCTTTCATGGTAAGGTTCTGTAATTTGCTCTATTGCAGATTAAATTTAACCAATAGAAGCTATTCAACATGAAATCTGAAGCAGGCAATTAATCCAATCTTCTAAACAGAAGATATATGATTGAAATCAATCTCAAACGTCATGTATATTTTTGGCAATATGCAGATGCTGTACAGTGCACAGAACAATATTAAAGTGATCAATCTTTTACTTTTCTTTCCTTCTTTTTTTTTTTTTTTTTTTTTTTTTGGGGGGGGGGGGGTGTTGAGAGGGAGAGAGACAGAGATCTTACGTGTAGATGGCAACAAATATTTCTGGAACCATTCCTACTAATGACCCCAAGATATACGGACCATATCGAACATTCGTCGCCACAGCACAATAGTTATATAGGATATAAGGAAATGGAGAAATCCGAATTAGTGTTACGGCCCGAAACTGATGGAACCAATTTCCTTCACCAGCTGATCTTAAAACAGAAGCTCTCTTGGGATATTTTTCTAACCATCCCTGCCAATGAATGAAGATTAAATAAGCAAATGAAGTAATTGCACGTCAAAGGAAAACATTCAAATCTACTCACTTGAATTTTGTGATAGAATAGGGAGCCAATGAAGTATGGAAGTGAAACACCCACAACCACGCCTGATATAATTAACAGAAATCCAAAGCCATAACCAAAAGTCATTCCCGCTAGCCACATTGAAGGTGAAGATGGTAAAAGCACGGCAGGAAATAACGCCACAGACGCAAAGACCAGAAAAGCCAGCTGCGGAGTACTAAATGTTTTTTGCTCCCAGTTTATAATTGGTATTATTTCCTGCAAAATATAGACTAGTCAGTGGAAGAATGAGAAAATAAAAAAAACATAAATTCCATGCTGACATAGCGAATGAATGTGCCAAGTAAAAACTGTTTGTATAGCTAGTTCAAAGAATTCTTAGTGTTATGCTTTGCCCTGAATGTGTCAAGTAATTAGCGCCCACAAAAATAAGATGGAGTACGATAGATAAAGAATTTAGAATGAAGCCCCGAACACCACACAAACGGCAAAATACCTCTAGCTCTCTGGAACAAATTACTTCCTTATAATCATCCACAGATTTATTACACATATGCAATCCATATCATCCAATTTCTCAATGTCATACAAATTAGTGCCACCTTACACGCATCATAAATCAATTCTAAAAAAAAAAAACACCATCATCCTGCGGTTTCACAGCTAGAAAACATATACTGACCCAGAAAAGCAGGCTTATGCATGTCATGCAACAAGCAGAACAAAACTTGGTACATTTGTATGATCACAAAGGTTACTCTATTTTCCTACCACATCCTTAACAAGCACATACTTAAAGTTGAAAGACATTTCTACAATGATAATCAAAGAGGGGTAAAAAAAACCCCATTGTTCACATGCGCCAAAAGCTGCCTGCTTTGAAAGAATCAACAAACCCCATTGCCACCCAAGAACAATACCAGAAAGCAATTTAACAAATCCCAGAAATTAAAAAGAAAAAACAAAGAAAGAAGACAAAATCTTTCCAACTTATGTAAAATATAAGTATCAAAATTATAAGCAGTTAATTGACAAGAGTACAAACCTTATCCATGCAAAACGGCCCGACCCATTTGAGGAAAACAACAGCTAACAATCCCAAAAACAAGAGCAACAACACCAATTTAGCCCAAAGCCACAAAGACCCTCCCTTGGCCCTCGGAGAAGAAGGCTCTACCACTGCCACCCCACTAATGCCCTCTTCCGGTTGGCAACCATCAGGGCTCTCCCTCAATTTAATGTAATCCCCATTATTATCGTCTCCTGCGATTCTCAGCCTCAGTTCCGGCACTACCTCCCCGTCCCCACCGCCATCTCCCTCACAATTATTCATCGATCAAACCTTGGGAACCCTCCAACACCGAGACCCTTGATCACCCCGGCGGAATATAGTCTCCGCTAAAGTTCCATGAGCGAGAAACAGCAAAAACCGAGGACCCCACAAAGAGAGAGATGAAGGAGGAGGAAGAAGGAAGGCAATGTGGCAATTGTAAGGGAATAAGGGGAGAGAAAAAAGAAAGAGATGTGAAGGGCAAGAAGACTGGTAGATGCGGGGAGGCAAACGATGGAAGAAAACACAAACTCAGAGGCAAAAAAAGCAAAGCGCTTATTTAGATATTAATCGACCTCTGCTTTGCTGTTTAATTACGATTTTGGTCGAAAGTTATACACGTTATGACTTATGACGAGTTTTCGTGGCGCAGTGTGGGAGCAAGGGTAATACGTGTTGAAATATTATTCGTTATCATTCTGCAGGAGTGTTACTTCATTGGATTGTTGTGGCTTCGCCTCACGGCCCGTCAGGACTGCACCGAGTTAAACTCTGCTTGGTTTTATCATACATTATAGCCGTTTGATCGAAAATCTTGGACAAACATAAACCTCCACGATTCTTTTTCTTTATCAACGGTACCAAAACAAATAGTTCTTTTTTTTGTGAAGTAATAAATTCCAAGGTGAAGTAATAGATTCCAATAATTTGTTAATTATAGACTTAACCGGCTTATTAACTCATATAAAATGTTCTTGTGTTGATATGTTGTAAGGTGTTGGATTAAGTTATGCAATGAGCACAACTCTCATATTTAGTTATAATTGTTGAGATTGAAATTCTGAATAAACATTTGTAGACATGAATGATTAATCTTTATTCTTTGAATTCTCAAAATGCGCTCATCTATATGAGTTGCAAAATATCTCTTTTTGTCAATGAAATGTTTTAATATATATAACATTTTATTATGTTATACGATTCAAAATTATTTATAATAAATTAGAATATTAAAATAGTATTAAGTAGTGAATTTAACTATTTCTTTGCATTACATTAAAGTATAAGTGAGAATAGATATATGATTAATAAATTTTCATAATTAAAAGCGGAAATTCAAGAAGATAAATAGATTCAAATTCATAGTAAAAAAATCATTTGTCTAAAACAAACATTATAATGTTTAAAAAGCCTCTTAATTAATTATTAAGTATAGATTATTTAAAAAGGATAATTGAAAACATTGTCATTAAATTTAATTAAGCAAACTTATTCAATATATGTATAAATGTATAAGTATGTGCGTCAATCAATCATACTTAACTGATCAACATAATAAAGAATAATATTGTAATTACAAATGAAAGCTTATATAAATCATCAATATAATTATTCTCATTTCATGTGTCTCTTAATATATTATCATAAATTACAAATATACTGTTAGATTCAAAATCTCTTTCGGTATAAACCGTATCCCAATAAAACCCTAAGATCTCATGTTGAACACACCAAGAATCAAATCAATATAGAGCGGAAGCGTACCTGAATCCATGACGATAGATCGTTGTCTAAAGTCGAGCAGTTGGCCTTTCAGATCTACATAATTCTTTATCTGAGAATCCATTTTGATAAAACCTCTCAATTTTCTCTCTAACGATGGGATATCAGGAAGAATAGAATGATTTTTCGTTATCGTGTGACCTGGGGACCATAACCACTTATAGATAAATCATCTTTTACTATTTCTATTTTAGTCTATCATAAAAATAAAAATTACCCTAAAGTCTCTCAACGTTAAATGATCCACAACCTATCAGATACATTAAAACCCCAATTATCCAAACCTTAATAGATCACTTTTAATTGGGTTTAACTTTATTTGACAGTCTGCAACACATAATTATTTTACACATAAGTCCGACGTTGGATTAAGGATCCAACAATCTCTCACTTGGACTATGTGTTAAACCTTATAATTATATTTTGCCAAAAAAACAACTGAATGTGTTCAACTTTGTTGTCATTACTGAAATGTATCAATAACCAATCTGATTCATCAATCATACCGACATAGGATCAAAGCGGTCTCTGTTACATCAATCGTAACTCAACCCATCAATAGTCACGTATATCAATACAACCGAATGCTATGGATTATGATGTGGATGTGTAGCATGAAACAATTTCATGTAATGTGATCTTAACATGCCTATTTCCAACTGGTTCTCCATAAACCTTAGTGAGATCAAACCATATGTAAATCAGAGTGTGAATACCAAAAACTTTATTTCTGCAGAAAATAACCTAAAAATATCCATAAACCAAAATGACTGAAAAATATGTCTATATGAAAATAACATCTAAAAATAAAATACAAACTTCCACTAGAACTAAATATCCTCAAGACACCCACGTGAGTAGTGTGCTCATGAAACACCTTGGGTGGCAATCCCTGAGTAAGCGGATCCGCAATCATAGAGTTTGTTCTGATGTGCTCTATAGACAACTGTCCACTATGAACCCTTTCTTTAACAACCAGAAACTTGATGTCTATGAATTTTGACCTTGTCAAGCTTCTATTGTTATTAGAATAAAGAATTGCTGATTTATTGTCACAAAATAACTTTAGTGGTCTTTGAATACTGTCCACTATCCATATTCCATGATTGGACGTCTCATAACATGCTATGAACTCTGTTGCCATGGTAGAAGAAGCTATAAGAGACTGTTTAGCACTTTTCAAGGAGACAGCACCTCCAGCAAGCAGAAGAATATAGCCCAACGTAGATTTCGTACTATCTTGACATCCAGCAAAATCAGAATCAGTATATCTAGCAATCTCAATCTGATCCAATATCTGAAACATGAGCATGTAATCTTTTATTATCTGTAAGTACCATAAGACTCGTTTAGCTGCTTTCCAATGGTCTATGTCTGGATTTCTTAAGTATCTTCCCAACATCCCAGTCACGTAAGCTATATCAGGACGTGTACAAACTTGAGTAGACACTAGACTCCTTACTACCGAGACATAAGGAATCTTCTACATTTCATTTTCCTCAAAATCATTTTTAGGGCACTAGTTGAGAACAAACTTGTCTCCCTTAGCTACAGGAGTATCACCTGATTTACAGTCTAAAAAATTGACCTAGTTGTGGGATCATAAAACTTTTACCCCCTCGATCTTTCAGAGTATCTAACAAATTAACAAATGGTCGTCCGTAAGTCCAATTTTTTTCTTTAGGACTATATGGCCTTGCCTCATATGGACATCCTCAAACGTGCAAATGCTTTGGACTAGATTTCTTGTCGGTCCAAAGCTCATATGGGGTTTTGACAGTCGCTTCAGTTGGAACTCTGTTAAGGATATATGTTGCAGCGTTAAGTGCTTCACCCCAGAGTGATTATGGTAAGGTCGAATGATTATTCATACTCCTAACCATGTCCTTAAATGAATATTCTTAATGATATAGGTTCTTGAGGTGCTAGAGTTTGTTCTTCCGGAACAATCTCTTAAATGGGAGGTTCTCTGATATTGTATTGATGTGTTGTGTCATGAGCAATGTCAGGGACGCAGTCCAAATCAATGCTAATAATACATGTGGGAATATCAACATATTCCTCCTGAAGGACAAAATCCCTAACCGTATCTCCCCCCGCAAACTCGGCATCCTTAAAGAACCGGACAGTTCTCGTCTCAAAAATCGACCTAGTTGTGGGATTATAAAACTTGTACCCCCTCGATCTTTCAGAGTATCTAACAAATTAACAACTCACCGCCCATAAGTCCAATTTCTTTTCGTTAGGCCTATATGACCTTGCCTCAGATGGACATCCCCAAACGTGCAAATACCTTAGACTAGGTTTCTTGCTGGTCCAAAGCTCATATGGGGTTTTGGCAGTCACTTTAGTTGGAACTCTGTTAAGGATATATGTTACAGCCTTAAGTGCTTCACCCCAGAGTGATTCTGGTAAGGTCGAATGACTAATCATACTCTTAACCATGTCCTCAAGCATTCTGTTTCGTCTTTCAGCAACACCATTCATAGCGGGCGAACCTGACATAGTGTATTGTGGGGCGATACCGCATTCCTCTAGGAATTTAGCAAACGATCTTGGACGTTGTTCACCTAAACCATCATATCTGCCATGGTACTCACCACCACGGTTAGATCTGACGCTCTTAATCATTTTGTTGAGTTGATTCTCAACTTCAGCCTTAAAATTTTTTGAACATGTCCAATGACTGTGACTTTTCATGAATGGGATATATATAGCCATATCTAAAATAATCGTCTATGAACGTTATAAAATATTGTTAAGCATCCTAAGCCACCGTAGAGAATGGCCCATAAATATCCATATGAATAAGTTCTAAGATGTCTTGAGTCTTGTTGGCTACAAATCTCCTTTTATCAGTTTGTTTACCCTTTATGCAATTAACATAAACGTCAAAATTTGTGAAATCTAAGGGACCGAGAATTTCGTCTGACACAAGTCTCTCTATTCTTCGTCTGGAGATGTGACATAATCTCTTGTGCCATAACGTAGTTAATTTCTCACTAGTTAATTTTCTTTTAGTACCTCGTGTACTCAATTGCAGGGATTCTTTAAATGAAACAATGATTTCAAGTAAATAAAGATCAACATATCCTGATAAAAACCGGAACCAACTGAAATTGAATCACGAAATAAACCAAATTTTCTATTTCCAAAAGAACAAACATAACGAGCTTTGTCTAAAACAGGAATAGAAATCAAGTTTCGTCTAAAGGGCGGTACAATAAAAGTTTAATCAAGATCCAAATAATGTCCAGTTTTTAATAGTAATCTAAATTTTTCTATTGCTTCAACCTCAGCTATCTTGCCATCGCCCACGTAGATGAATCTTTCAGCATTATTTGGCTTTCGACAATTCAGGTAACTCTGCATAAACACGCTGATGTGAGTTGTTGCACCAGAACTATCCATCACGTGTGTCTAGGAACCAAACTTAAATTAACCTCAAAACAAACCAAATTAAGAAGCATACATTTCTTAGCACGCTAAGCGTGATAATTTGTGCATTACTTCTTCATATGCCCTTCAGCTCCATAGAAGAAACAACCATTACCTTTCGAGTTTACCAGTTTCTTTTGTTGTTTCTTATGCGGTGTTGTATCTGCAGATTCATTATCCTTTTTTCTTTTCTTTCCCTTGCCCTTATCCTTAGAGGTAGAGGCCAGGTAAGCACTTTCTGTCTTATCATGTTTCACTATTTTCTCTTCCTGAACACAATGTGAGATAAGCTCATTCAGAGACCAAGTCTCTTTTTGACAATTATAGCTCATCTTAAACTATCTAAACTGTGCCGGAAGAGATATCAAAACCAGATACACAAGAAAGTCCTCAGAGAGTTCAAGCCTTAGTGTTTTTAACCTTGAAACAATGTGAGACATTTCCATAATGTATCCTCTGATATTGCCTTTGCCTTTATACCTTTTTTCTACCTTTTCGTTCTTGACAAACCTCTTTTCAATGTCTGCAAGAAAATCCTTAGCTGTAATTTTCTTTTCAGATATAGTGCCCTTGAATGCTTCTGGAATGACCTTCTTCATGATCAGCATACACATGAGATTTGATCTCTCCCACCTTTCCATCTCCCTCTTGTCATCAGAGGTACTCGTATCCGTAAAAGGTGCAGGAGAATCAATCCTTAATGTAAAATCAAGATCTATAACTCCAAGAACTATCAAGAGATTATCTTTCCAGGACTTGAAGTTTGAGCCATTTAGCACCGGAATTGAATTGATATTGGTCGTGATACTAGCGGGAGTAATAGCTGAACAAAGAACAATAAATAAATTAAGTTCACATAAATTTCAAATAATAATAATAATTCAAACAATAGTAACAAATAACCCATCTCAAGACACTGAGCATCTCCATTAATATTTTGACTTTGGCCAAAATTATTAATTTGTAAGTGATGTCTTGGTGTAGTAATCAAATACTAATGATAAATTACATGCCAAACAAGAAACCTTCCTTTGGGCCGATTTATTGTTCACATGTAAAACCGAATAATCATCACATATTTATTATCACATAAGCACATCTAATTTTGTCAAATAATTATCTTCCTTTGGGCCGATAAATATTCAGTTATATGCACACATAACTTTTTATATTTCAAGACAAACTAATTTCTACAAGAGAGGTCACTTTGGCGACATGTTGCTTCAACTAATTCATCTTAAAATATATAACATACTAATGTTCGAATTTAAAATCAAATTTAAACCTTAAATTAATTGATAAATAATTAATTTTATGATCCTTAGAAAAAATTATTTTGAAATTATTTTAACTAAAAAACCGAAAATAATCAAACAATTCTTAAGAAATTGTTTTGAAATTATTATAACCCAAAAATAAAAAATAAACAAAACAATCTATTTTGAAAGTTCTTAAATTGAAAAAAAATTAACATTACGATCCCTGAAATTAATTTAATAAATTGAACGGTAAACTTAATCCTTAGTTAATTTTAATGAAATAATTAAAAGATTTAACTAAAAATAAATAAATAAAATAAGCGTGAGGGTTGGGATCCCCAACCCTCCCAAAATTGGTTGTGGGTGAATCTTAATGACTGTGAGCTGCCCACAGTCATTTAGCCTTAAATTTTGTTTTTCTTTAAAATATGTTCACGGGTCAGATCAACCCGACCCGTGTTCAACCCTAGGGTGAAAATCTTAGAGTTTTCACTTTAACTGGCTGGTGGCCATGGTCGTCGCCAGTCCTTGCCGCCGCGGCCTTTTCTAGATCCTGAAGTCGCAGCCATGGCCACAGCTTCCTCTGAATCGCCACGGCCTAGGCCACATCTTCCTCTGAATCGCCGTGGCCAAGGCCGCGACTTTCTCCTTTAGACAACCGACTTCTCCTTGCCAGCGTGACAAATCTGTCACGCTAGTCATCTTTCACCAGCGACGGTGAGACAGCCGGCCGGTTGTTCCAAAAACCAAACAAAAATACTAAAAAATATCGGAAAAATTAAACGTTCTTAAATCTAATAATTTTATCAAACAATTATTAAATTCAATAATATCGTAATGTAAACATAAAAAACAACTATAATCATGGATTTAAAACTTAATTTTGATTCTTAATAATTCAACATGAGTAGCTTTGATACCACTTGTTAGAATCAAAATCCATTTCGATATAAACCGTATCACAATAAAACCCCAAGATTTCATGTTGAATACACAAAGAATCAAATCAATATAGAGCGAAAGCGTACCTGAATCCATGACGATAGATCGTTGTTTAAAGCCGAACGGTTGGTCTTCCAGATCTACACGATTCTCTATCCGAGAGTCCCTTTTGATAAAACTTCTCAGTTTTCTTTCTAACGATGTGATATTAGAGAGAATATAATGGTTTCCCGTTATCGTGTGACCTGAAGACTATAACCACTTATATTTTAACCAATTGTAAAAATAAAAATTATCCCAAATTCTCTACACATTAAAGGGTCCACAACCTATTAGATACATTAAAACCCAATTATCAAAACCTTAATAGATCACTTTTAATTGAATTGAATTTTATTTGACAGTCTGCAATACATAATTATTTTACATATAAGTCCAACGTTGGATGACGGATCCAACATATACACCAATAGATTTTGTTTCTTTTGATTAGATATTTTAAATTAATTGCAATTTTACCCCTCCAACCATAGCACATGTCATTTACAGAGTGTTTTTAAACTTTCAATTTTCAAAATAAAGAATTTTACAAACAAAATTCAAAATTAAGTACGCGATATTACATTCTGTCACAACATTAACCTCATGTTACCAAATGTTACTTTGATGTCAAATAAGGGATTAGGTTCACATAAGATATAGTTAATGGTAATATTACTCACTGCTCTGATACACTGATCTTAACTGATTTAGGTGTACAAGATTTTGTCAAGCCTTGACTTGTAGCAAATTAAATCAAACATAATAGAATAAAACATATTATGAATATTTCAATGATTTATAGAGTTTACCTTTCCCCCCCTAATAATTGACCACATCATTTTGCAGATATCTATTCATCGGCTTGGTTCCATATAGATAGAGTTGAATCTGCGAAAAAAAGAAATTAAATATTTAATTAAAATAGTTGAAATCAATAAAAAAGTTGATAATATTATTTATATTGGGGACAAGTGGGGTAGGGCATCCGTGGGAATTAGTACAGTATGCAATAAGCTTTGGGAAGTAGATGAGTAAAGCTTTGTGAAGCAACAAAGTAAAGCAAAATTAAACATATCCATCCAACCAACATTTATTAAAGAATTAATAGATTAAGGGATGTTTGGTAAGTTTGGGATACCCATATTATTTAAGCAAAGCAAATGCAATGAGGGAGAATATTTCCTTATTCTATGAATTAGATAACATAACATAATATAAATATTATTTGAAATTATATTATGTTATGAGAGTACAATAATAATTTTATTTGATATTAGAATGACAATTGTATTGTACATTACGATTATTTCTATTTTTTTTGTTATAATTCAATTACTTCAAAAGATTTCAAGCTATGATGATAAGTGAATCAGAATTATAGTCTTATTTAAAGATTACTTTAAACAACTATGATAATTCAGTTATAAGAAAATTACAATAAGATCATAAAAAAAAGATGACGCTAAATAAATGAGTCATAAATGTTTTTTGAAAAAAATGGACATGATCTCACCCTGATATTTATCTATAATATCTATAAAAGAACCTTGTTATGGAGAAACTTTTGAATTCCACAAACACCCTTGCTTATCATTTTCACAAATTTACACATAATTGTTTGTTAATGGGCATTATTTCAGCCATATTAATCACTAACAGGTCATCATGATTATTAACGTGGATATTTGTAAATCCTGTCCAAATTAATAAATAGTTATTTGTCAAATATTAAATAGAAGATTCAAAGTATCAAACTACAATTACATCCGATGAATGGAAAATAAATGGTCATAATAACCTCACCCACATTTTAATTGAAAGACTACGTACACTAAATTAGAGGCTCAAATTAATAAAATACATTTTTGCACTTCTCGAGTTGTACCTAAAAACAATGAATCACCATAAATTTTCTGGTAGGCTCGCAGGATTTGTATACATTTTTACACTTATCACAACAAACCAAATTGTCTTGTACAACAACAATATCCACTACGAGGTAATGAGCATTACCTGATCTTATTCCCGGTATGCGTTGGTGAGGTAATTAGATTCACTTGAATGAGAAAAATATTTCTGCTACAATTTAAATTATTTAGCTAAAACATTTGCTGAGATAATACATAAATAAGAATTAGATTAATTTATTACGAAGGGAAGCAAGGCCATGCTAACTTTAACAAATAAAAAGATATTTGTTAATCATGAAAGATAGAACATATTTATCAGCAATGCAACAAGCTACAAAGGGAAATGTAATATCAACAATAAAATCCCAAGACAACCTTTCATCCTCACATGTCATAATTAATTACCAATAAAAATATACCTTTATTATCTCATAAGCCAAAATCAGAAATATGTGTGCCAGCAAAGTATATATTTACTTTCATTCAACGAATTTATCAAAGAAATCTCAGAATGAATCTTAGAATCTAACCACAAAAAAGAAACATCATTGTGGATACTTCTACAGTTTCAACCAAAGAGAGTAAACTTGTAATGTGCTAGGGTTTAAATCAGACAGGAAAAAAGCTCATTTTTTAGAATAAGTGCAAGGCCGCAGATCTTCAAATCATATTTTAATATAATACTCTAAACAATGTAAAAATTTAATTTTGAATATCAATCTTTATATTTAATTCACGTGCAACGCGCATGATTCTTATTCTAATATGAATTAAATTGAGTTACATAAATGTCGGTATCTTACCAACTCGATAGAAGAACATGACAATTGTATTTAATGATTCGTTTGTTAGATTAAATTATAGAGAACAACATGGTTTTTGTTTGGATCATTGTACAAATTGAAAGCTTCTTCCTAAAAAATAATTTATTTATTTAATTGAAAGATTCTTCTTAAAAAATTATTTATTTATTTGTTTTTATTTTGACGCAGAAATTTTTTATTTTCTTTGAATTTTGAATGGCTACTTTTGGATTTTCTTTCATCCTTAATTATTTTTTTTAAAAAAATGATATATTCTTGATGACCACCTTTTATTTATTTGTTACGTCATAACATTAACAATAACTTCTTTTTTTGTCAAATTGACAACGATTTCTTGTTTATTCATTATTCCTCACTAACTCTACTTTTTTCCACAAGCAAAATTTTGTAATGAACATGCCACAACATCAAAATGTAAAACATACACCTAAACTTATTTTTCTTCGTATTTTATATTCCAGTAATTTAAGAAAATTATAAAAAATATAATTCCATTAAATTAAAAGATTAAAACTAACGTCAATTGTTTTAATACAAAATACCACAATCCCACTTCCTTCTCAATATCTATGGTATGAAAAAGAAACTCACCATCCTCAACTTTTGTTAACTTTTTATACAAAAACATCATTCCCACTTATTCTGAGCGAATTGGATTGATTCTCAAGGATAGGCTTGTACACCACCCGCATATGTTGCTTCTATAGTTCAAATACACCTACGACAAATTCATGCCATGAATATGCTAATAGCATCACAAATATATAGTTTTTTCAAAGATAAAGAAAGCGCACCCACCACATTGACCAGGTAGGATCATAAGGTGACTGTCATTTTTAATAATTTTTCATAAAAATAGAAAGAATTTTTTAAGTTGTTTATATAATGTGTATAAATAGAAAGAAGGTAGTTTAAAAAAAAGAGAGAAGGTGTTTGATGAAGTTTGAAAATGGAAGGAGTGCAGAAGGACAAATGATGAGAGAGTGGATGAAGTTTTAACGGCGTTTTGCTGATCGGTTAGTTATAATACTTTTATGTAACAGAATGTTGTGTTTTACAGTTTCTCAAACTAAAAGAGTATAAAAATATAAAAAAAGTTAAGGGTATAGTTTGTATTTTGATAAACTACTGATTAAAAGAGTATATTTTACATTTTTACCTATATGGACTGTATAAAATATCAAATCTTAGACTAGCAAAATGACCTAAAGTCATTTAGTATAAGATTACGGGTAAATGATTTCTGAAATAAGATTGCTGGAATATGATTATGGAAAAGTATATGTCCGGAATGTTAAAATTACTTTGTTTCTTACACATGAGAATATTATGATTTAATGATGAGAATATTAAATTATTTTGTTTGTTTTGATGTAATGTAAAATGAAATGTTACAAATATACTTATAAATTCTTAATTTTATCCTTAAGCTGAAGGGTGTTTTATGTATGACTTGTTAATTAATTTATTTTCTTCATTATTTATTACTTAATTTATAATATGGTAAAATATAATTATTAATTGATTTCTTTGGTAAAATAATTTTTTTATTTTTAAATTTCTTTTATTTTTATTCTTTTTACTTACATGCTTACTAATTTTTAAATACTAAATTGTTATTTTATAATAATGGTTACATTATAAATTTACATGGTCAAAAATTGAGGATGAAATAATTAATTAATTAGATACAAATAAAATAATAAAAAATGATGATGATTGATAAAAAATTAAAGTAAATTAAAAAAAATAAATAGTGAGAATAATAAATTATTTTATTTGTCTTTGATGGAGTGCGTAAGAGAACATTATGAAATATTATCAATTCATAATTTGACACTTATCCTTGGATTCATATATAGTGATAGAATTAAAAATAATTTCATTTATACAATAGACCATAAACACATAATTTACCATACCTATATTCATATTGATATTTGAAAATAAAAATTGTAGTCATATTGAATGATAAGTAAACAAATTTTAATTAATCACATTAAAAATATATTTGCCCAGTAGCCGAACCTACTCAACCTATATGGAAACTTGGTTCGGCCTTGTATACATGCAAATATCCTATATGGACCTCAAGGGGTTTATTTAGCTGGATGCATCATGATTCCAGTATTATCTTGATAATTTCTTAATTATCTTTTACCGATCAAATTAAAAATTTCTTAATTATCTTTTGTATCCATCTGCAAAGTGAACTCTTCAAATACAAAAGGATTATGTTTTATTGATTGTAGCTACTCTATCATTATCTCTTCAGATGCTTAACCAGAAGACCACCTTTGTGGATATATTGAAAAAATCAAATTCCTTCCTGCCTCATGTCGTCCTTGGTAGTACACTGTTGCCTCTCGTTTTTCCACCCTCTTTTGCGTGGTTTACCAGCAGGTTAGCAAACATGTCTGTTTCATGGCTTTTAGTCAGTTTATTTTCATACTGTGATGTGTCTGTCTCTGTATTTTCGTAAGACTTGCTCTTAATATGGGATTTCACTTCAATTAAAAGGTATAAATAGATGGTTGAAACCATTAGTGGGTTCCTAGATGACATGCTTTGCTATGAGGTCAAAGAAGTTGTGGTTGCCCAGAAATTTTGTTTTTTCAATTAAGAAAAATTAAATGAGAGGTGTTGATTAATTTACTGTTTTAATTTTTTCAATCACGACATTGAGTAATGTAAAATACTTTCATCAGTTCGATTTCTTTGGCTTATAAAACTAGTTATTCTAATTCATTCATTCTTATAATTAGATGCGATGTATGTGTATATATATATTTTTTAAATTCCACCAGTTTTCTCATTCTATTTTCTTAAAATATAAAAAAAAATATTTTAAAGGACATGACAACTTATTCGGTCAAAATGAGTCGTTCATATCCAATCTGGAATGTTAGTTCAAACATTGTTCAAAATTGAGTTTAAAGTTAAACATTAATCTTTTTTATAAGTCGATCTGGACTCTTGATTTATTAGTCAACAGTCCAAATTAAAGAAGACGTTTCCCGGAGTTTTGTTGCCGAACCGAACAATAATAACTCATTATTTTTAATTCAGCCGAAAAGAAAAACTCATTTTTTAATTAATGCTCTCCGTTAATTAGTTATATTAAATACCTGTTTGACCTTCAAAGTTTACAATATTCTCCATTTAGCTCCATAATCAAATCCCAATCAACCCTGAGCTCAGACTCCCATTTGACCGAAGATAATGAACTTGAACTCTGTTCTCAGTAACACTTTCCTGATTCATCGTCTCAATCTCTCCCCTCTCAAGACGCAAACAAATTTCTCTGATTGCCAACAACTTCAACTTCAACTTCCTCATCAGCTTCCAATTTTCGCGCCAAATTTCTCGTCATCGAGGTTTTGGGGATCCTCAGTTCGCTTATACTCGAGCTCTCCAAGTGCGTTTTGAGCTAATCTCTTTTCTTTTGTAAAACTGATTTATTCCGAGTGATTTTACATGTGATCTAGACGGTGTTGTGTTTGTTTTGTCCTGTTCCGGTGCAGATTGGAGCTGGATGTTCTCAACCTCAACGAGATGCGTATCGGAGAAGATTTCCGGTCATTATGAACCGGATTCGGGACAAGATTTGGCTTCTGAGCGGCCTAAGGTGATTTTTTCTTCTGATATCTTTTTTTTTTGATAAAGTTTATCGTGCTGTTAGAGCAATGTATGTAGCACCGAAATTCACAAAACTAGAACGTATTTCAATTAGTAATGCAAATTACATTATTAAGCTTATTGCAAATAAACGTAAGTTGAAGAAGGTTCATAGAAGTATTGGGGGAGGTCCAGCTTTGAAAGCGAGTGGTGATGCCATTTATAGTGATTTGTGGTTGTTATTATTGTTCTTTTTTTTTTCTGAAATAGGACTTGTGGTTCTTAAACGGTATATATTTATGACTTCATTTAACAAACTTCCATATCATGATTGTTATTTGTAGGAAGAAAATGGATTTGGAAGTTGAATTCTTAATATTCGCCGTAGTAGGAACTGAAGGCAGAACTGAAAGTAACTCAAATTTAATAAGTGTTTATTAACTTCGATTTCCAGCCTATATTAATTAATTTCAGATTCCGTTATCTGCATAGTAGCTGAATCTACTCAACCTATACGGAAACTTAATTCTGCCTTGTATACATGCAATTATCCTATATGGACCTCAAGGGGTTTGTTTAGCTAGATATATCATGATTCATGAGTATTATCTCAATAATTTCTTAATTATTTTTTGTATGCATCTGCAAAGAGAACTCTTCAATAACAAAAGGGTTATGTTTTATTGATTGTAGCTTCTCTATCATTATCTCTTCAGATGCTTAACCAGAAGGCCACCTTTGTAGATATATTGAAAAAATCAAATTCCCTCCTGCCTCATGTCGTCCTTGCTAGTACACTGTTGGCTCTCGTTTTTCCACCCTCTTTTGCGTGGTTTACCAGCAGGTTAGCAAACACGTTTCTGAGTTTTTAATCAGTTTATTTTCATGCTGTGATGTATCTGTAGTTTCACGTAAAACTTGTTGTGAATATGGGATTTCACTTCAACTAAACGGTATAAATAGATAGATGGTTGAAACCGATAGTGGTTTCCTAGATTACATGTTTTGCCATGAGGTCAAGAAGTTGTGGTTGCCCAGACATTTTGTCAAATGATCCACCTAGAGGACTTTTCCGCCTTCTTCCTTTCTCACTTTTCTAGTTTCATGCAGATTGCATTGGTTGGTACGAAGTGATGCTTTTACATGCTGTCACACGTTATCTTCGTTTTTATATCTAATATTTACAATGCTGATTTAGTAGGAAAAAAACTTGTCATTTAGGGAACATGGGACAATTATCATGCCCTAATTTGTCATTATACCTTCTTTCTGGTCTGAACCATGAAGACATCCAGCATTTCTTATTTCTAGTAAAAAACCTTAGTGAAATTAGCAAGGATGAATTTATATTGGACTTGCTTTATGGAAAAGGAAGCTGACCAATTATCCAAGGGATCAGATAATACAATTTTTTTTTAAGTTTTGATCCTCGGATAGTTATTCAAAAAGAACTTCCCAATAAAAGGCAATTGCAGATGTGGCTGTATGAATATGATGACAACTACTCAATCTACAGGTACTATGCACCTGCTTTAGGGTTTTTGATGTTTGCAGTTGGGGTTAATTCCAGTGAAAAGGATTTCCTTCAAGCATTTAACCAACCAGCAGCAATTTTTGCTGGTTATGTTGGCCAATTTGTCGTGAAGCCTCTGCTTGGTTACATATTTGGCATAATCTCCGTGACTACATTTGGTCTCCCAACTGAAATTGGTGAGGATCGGTTTACTCAACTTTCGACATACTGTGAAGAATTAGATCTTGCTAACTTTCTCCAGTTTGGTCAATCAGGTGCCGGGATTATGTTGGTCTCCTGTGTTAGTGGGGCCCAGCTCTCAAATTATGCTACTTTTCTAACGGACCCACCTATGGCTCCTTTAAGCATTGTGATGACATCGTTGTCCACTGCTACTGCTGTTTTCGTCACACCAATCTTATCGCTGTTACTCATTGGAAAGAGACTGCCTGTTGATGTTAAAGGAATGGTGTCCAGCATCCTGCAGATTGTGGTAGCACCAATTGCTTCAGGCTTACTTCTCAATCGGTGATACCTTCGCTCCAGATAAATATATTGAAACTATCAACTTGCTGAGTAGTTGTTTTCTTTTTCCTTATGCATTTGTAATTCCAGGTTCTTTCCCCAGATTTGTAATGCTATACGGCCATTTTTGCCTCCGCTTTCAGTAGCAGTGACAGCTCTCTGTGTTGGAGCACCACTTGCCATTAACATTGAGTCTGTCATTTCACCCTTTGGACTGACCATATTATTTCTCATCATAGCATTTCATTTGTCTGCCTTCATAGCTGGTTATGTGTTTACTGGTCTAGTATTCAGCAAGGAACCTGATGTAAAAGCCCTGCAAAGAACACTGTCCTTCGAGACAGGTTCGACCTCTTCCGGAAATTTTTGTAGAACTTCCAAAGAGTATTTGACTTCATCCAATTAATATTTAATCTTTCTACAGGCATGCAAAGCAGTCTCCTAGCACTTGCACTTGCGAATAGATTTTTCCAGGATCCTTTAGTCGGCGTACCCCCTGCGATCTCTGTGAGTTCATTTCTCGTCCTAACTATAGTTAAGATATACTTCTAATGATTAAATTCACCTTGACCCGCCAACTTAATCTTTTAAACTATAGTTAAGATATACTTCTAACATGGTATGAGAATAGGAGGTTTTGACTTGAGGTCAGGCCCTATACGAACACTTTTCCTTTCAATTTAAAATGATGTATCCGCATGTTAGGCCCATTACTCAAAAGGAAAGATCGGGCTTACACACGAGGAAAAGTATTAAGAAATAATTCATATGATTAAATCCAGCTTAATTCAATACATAAGCTTTTGAGATTCATGGTAATTAAACAACTATAAACGCCAATATTTCCTTCTATCTTAAGTGTTTCCATGACAGCTCCTTATATCATAAGTTTTAAGTTCATCCCATATCTTAATCCTTTAGCTACATAGAAATCTACCAGTCTAACTATTTTTTTCTCTTAAGACTCACATTTTTCAAATTCTAGACTCACTACAAATTGAATATACTATTACCAATTTACTGGTCTTCAGTAATTTTTAATCTTCATGTGATAAGGAAATTCATTTTTATTATCTGCAGACGGTGATGATGTCTTTGATGGGATTCTCTCTTGTCATGATTTGGGGTAAGAAGAAACAGTAACAGTAATGAAACAGCAAAAGGTATTGTTCTTCATCTTGCTGAAGAGGTACTTGAAGATGAAAGCAGCAGCCAAAGTGGTAGATTTGTAGATTTTCTTTTCTCAACATCAAGCATTGTAGTACAAAGTTCTCTAACCATAGATGGATCATTAGGAGATTTTTCAGAGAGCTAAAAATGCAGTTTTTTTTGCCAATGTTACTATGTTAATAAAATCTTTTGTCAAAATATAAGGTGTTCTGTTCTGATAGCAAAATATTTTGAGGAACCTCCATGGTGTTTAAGCTGTTCATTATGCATTATGATGCTCTACTGTGAGCCCTATTTTGAGATCAACCTTATTAAATGCATAAATTTTATTTTGAAAAAAACAACAGTTTCAAACTTATAATTGCGCGAGTTTGGAAGTGCTTTTCTGAAAAAGTTTTTATGGATCTAAAAATATTAATTAACGTAGACTTTGTTAATGCGTTTTTCATTGAATTTAATATTTTTATGCTTAGAAGCACTTCCTCATAAAGCACATACCAGCGGATCTTCATCTCCTCTCCTTGAAGTATTCTTTTTCATCCATATTCATTGAACCAGTTTGGTATTTCTATCGAATTAAAAGGTTGAGATACTAAATTGACTAAAAAGGTAAAATACACTTTTACACCCTGCAATTTAAAATAATTTTTATTTTCAACCCTCTATTTAAAAAAATCACAGATAAGACTTTATAATTTAGTTAGCGTGCCATGTTAGATCTTCCGTCACTATTCTGTTCACAGAAATACACGTTCCGTTACAGATTGTGTTGTTGGCAATAAGTTGCAATACATGGCAACTAATATATGGTTGTGTAATCTTTAATTTTTAATCCCAAGCCACGTCAGTAATTCATCCCTCTTTTTTCTTCTTGAGAAATTGATAGGGAAAAACTCTGAGAAAGACTTTAATGAAACAAAACGATATTAAGACCCTTGAGAAGGATTTGTGGCTTTTGTTTTGGAGTAGTGAAACAATTTCATTTGAGTCCCAATTTTCAACTTTCTTCTCCCCTAACTCTCGATAGTCACTCTCTGCGAAACCTTCTCTCTGTCATTGGTATCTGCAAAATCCTTCATCTCTTTGTCACTGGTCTCTACGAAACCCTTCGCGTCCCGTGAAATAGTCTATGTGAAATCCTTGTCCACTGCGAAGCCACGCGATTACCATTCGAAACCCTTCTCCTCCAGCAAAGTCGAAGCTTCTCTCTCAGACTAGGTATGGCTTCACCCCCTTCACCATTTGCAAGAGTTGCATTTCTTCTTGTCTTTCCTTCATATTTTTCCCCTCCATTTTGTCTCTGCCGAATTTACCCTGTCCTTTGTTGCGTGCCTCAACAACGGCTTTTACTTTGACTGGAGATGCACATTTTAAGTGTGACTTAGTGAATTCTCCTAGCTTTAGGATTAGGTGTGCTCCTAAGCGCGCTTTTTAGTGAGATTACGGTATAAATTCATCTGTGTTTGTTCATGCATGCTTGGGAATTTCCTTTTTTTTTGTTATTAGTAAGACTACAATTCAAGGGTTTAGAATTGGAAAATTTTCAATGTCACTTATATGTTCCTATTTTTTGTTATCAGCAAGAATACAACACATGACTACAATTCAACTCCTTTAAGTTAGTCAATGTCACTTATATGTTCCTGTTTAATCATAACAAAATCAGGGGTTTAAAAGAACTTTCATCAATCAAAGGCTACATAAGAATTATTCACAACAGACTTTCTCTAAGTTGTTCAGGTATCCATGGTTCTGGTGCTTCCCTTCCTAATGACATATAATGTTTCTAGAGGCTATATTCAATATACTGCATTTCGGCATAATTCATAACAACCTAATGCACATCATGTGTAACATATTATTACAGATGGAAAACATCGACTTAACGATGAAAGTAAATGAGGATGAGTTTAACACGACTAAGATAAGTATATTATCAAAGCTAAATGATTGTTGTGAGAAAATTCAATCAAATCTTTCTCAAAAGCATAAGCATATGTTCAGATATACATGCTTTGGAGACCTCATTCTTGATTTGGACCGAATCTAATTTTATGGTCGACTTATACATAACATCTTATTGAGAAGAGTTGTTGGGGGGACAAGTAAAAATGAGTTGTGGTTTAAAATGAGTGGGAAATGAGTGAGATTTTTTAGAGTAGAGTTTGCTCTCGTCACTGATCTTTTTCAAAAATCAGAATTTGATTATCCTAAATCCAAAAATGGTGTTGATTGCCAGACATATATTTCAAAGGAAGCACCTCAATAAGTAAAGGTCAACTTGAAGAGACATATGATAAATGTAAGATAAAAAATAACATGGATACAGTCAAATTAACACTTATTTACTTCTTAGAACTAGTGTTGCTTCCCGGGGAGAAAAAAAATTATTGACATGAGACACCTCAAGATGGTGAATGATTTGTATTTATTTAATGGCTTTCCATGGGGTTCGTTGTGTTATCAAGCAACTATATGGCCCTTTCATAGAGAAAAAATAAAGGATGCTTCTAAGGTTTCTGGGAAGTATTCATTGCTTGGATTCTCATAAGCTTTCCAATGAGAATTTTACATGTTGTGTATGTGTTGTTATATGTTGTGTTATTATGTGAATAACATATAGTCTTTAAGTCTATGCAGGTTTGGGCTTATGAATGCATACCTCTTCTTAGCTCCAAATATGTTGAATTGGAGCTCTTTCCTAACCCATAAGTCCAATGAGCTGGCTGAAGGTAGTTTTGAAAATGAAGTAAGTTTCTTAAAATTTATGTATGTATTAACATATTTCATAAGTTTAATGTATTTATGCTTGTTCATAGGTAAAAGTGATTTCCACTCTTTATCCAACACAACGTGAATCACAAAAATCATATTTCCAAGACTTGAAAGAGGACAAAGTTGTTGAGGAAGATGGGGTGGAGAAGCACGAAATAGAGGGGCAATGAATGTGGGGCCATCAGAGCACCTCCAAAGTCGACCTCAGTAGGGGATGTGCATAAACTCATTGTAGAGATGATGGGAGACATTAAATGGGTGAAGTATGGTATGAATACTCTACTTGTTGAGCACCAATTAATTAAGGTTGAGTTGAAGAGTATTTCAGAAACATTGATGAATAATATAAGAGAAACTTCTACAAGAGATGTTGGTTTCAATGATGACTATAGGGAGTTTGATCGTTTTTGTGAGGAGGAGGCAAAGAATGAAGAAGGAAAATGGAAGGAAAACATTGAAGAGACGGTGGACAAATTTTGAAAAAAATAAAAGAGAGAGAAAAAATGGAAGAGACTATGGAGAAAAAAATGGAAGAAGGAAAAAAGAAAGAAGAAAGTGAGGGAGAGAAAGGAAAAAGGCAACAAAGCATGGTTTAGAAACATTATGAACAAAGACAGTTGGCTTAACGATACTGTGATTAATACACTGTCTTAATTTACATACATCATATATTGTATTTATATTGGCATTTTATGTTGTAGCATATGGATGCATTTTTACATGTGCTGAGGAGGTGGGTGCGAAATTGTTCGCTGCCAGGAGTGGCGGTCTTGGATGTGTTATTTTTTGTAATAATTTGATTTTTAAGGATTTAATTTGGGAATTAGATTACCTATTACTTATTTCTACAGGCTAACCTCCGTTCTCATTGGATAAAATATGAGAAAAACTCGTGATCTTATAAGTTGGTGAAAAAGATGTACTCGTCGATTACGTCCTTGGTTTGGAGCCTACATATGACGAAGCATGGGCCAATGTCAACAAGATTTTATAGGCATATGACTGTAAACAACATCATTGGGTCACCCTTTTTTTAATCACGATTCCCAAACTATCAATGTTTATGATTCCTTGGATTCTAAAGCATATCGTAGTGAACTAAAACATGTGGCTTCAATGATTCACATCCTTTTTACATCACTGTGAGTTTTATATAGCACAGACCAAAATAACACCCATTAATGCACCTTGGCCAATTACACGCTTTAAAGTTCCACAACAAGAATCTGGGTAAACCTCATTGTTTATTGTGTACATATAAGTGCGATACGTTTGAATTGAAGTTTGTGGAGTTGTTGTGTGTGGGTCAGGACTTATCTGGATGTACTCAAAGTAGAATGACTGAGCTTCAAGAGAATATGATAGTTGATATTTTTTTATCATGAGCATGACATTGAAGACTCACAGACTGTCTTGGTGAGAAACGGATCGACTCTTTACAAGTCTGCCTATCATGGCCTAGCCCACCACATCTACCGCACCTTTTTTGTTTACGTGCTTCTCCAACCAAAGGTATTCTTTTCTTCCTATATCTTCCAGATAGTCGTCTACTATTTGGTGGCAACACTCTAACACATCTAACATCATCTAATACATGTCAATCTTGTCGACTACCAATTAGATAAATAGACTCAACATAATCTAATAGAAGGAACTCAATAGTGTAATATTTTGAACATAATGAGTATAGTGGGATGTTGCGGTATCGAGCTGCTACTATTACATGTGTACATGGTATCTGATCGAGTTCAACCTCTCGACATGAGCATGTCTTGTGGTGTAAGTTCACAATGAAAATTCTGACATCATCTTTCACCTGACATTCATATAAGTTCAGTGATGTTACAAATAATGTCATTGCATTGGTAATTCTTTGGATCATCTCATCTTCAGCCCATGTTGTTAGAGTAGTGGTCATCTCACTAGCAATGGTTCGACGCTCATAAAGCCAATGTTGAAGCTTATCTTGCACGTAATCAAGTATAACCGTTATTGGAAACTGACGAGCATGTTTTAAGACATTGTTCACAAACTCTACTGCATTTAAGGTCATCATATCATAACGTAGACCACCAAACTTACAACGAGCCCAACACTAGTCAAGTATGAATTAGCAGCGGGGTAAGAATCCTTGATCGTCTCCATGATTTTGTCAAACTCTGATGTGTTATAAGTCTTTAGCAATGAAGAGAAAAGCTACCAAAGTCTCACTCTTGAATTTCGACCTTAAGCTCTGACTTATATGGTAGATACATGCTCCATGTGGTGCTTCGAGAAATACATTCTAAACACCATTGGTAATACTTTCATTTCAATCAGATACAAAAGTGATGTCTTCAATATCACCAATTATTCCTCTAAGTTTTAAGAAAAACCAACACCAAGATGCATCATTCTCTGAATCACATACTCCAAAAGCAAGGGGGTATACATGATTATTCCCAACTTTGCCCGCAGTTACAAACCACGTCCCTTTATACTTTCCTGTAAAAAAAAGCACCATCAATTGATGCACCAAACGCAACAAATAGCTACTTGAACCGTTCTTCATCATCACACACAATATGCGTCACGGTTGCTAGGTTGTTTAACTCTAGCATGGCATAATGTGATGTGAGCAATACAAAACATTCTTCAGGAGAACTCCTTACTGATTCTAAGGCACTTTCTCTTTCCTTCCAAGCCTTACCATAGTTGATATTTACACCAAAGTCTCTTCTTGCATCATCGATAATGTCTTTTGGCCTATAAACACGATCGACTCCTTCATACTTTGATTTTATGCATGCACGAATAACCTTACTACTTGCTTGTCGATGGTCATGATGCAAAAGATCTAATGAGCAAGTGTGCTTAAAAATATACTTCTTAATCTTGAAATAGCCAGAGTCAGCTAATCATGAAGCTTTCAACCTCCATTTACAATCATTATCTACACATACAACTACCAACAATTTTTTATTTGACTTTTTCATCTTGAATTCAAAATTTTTCTTTATGGCAACCATAGCTATACATATATGCAGTTCACTTTTATTCTTATACAATGTATCCAAATCGAAATAAGAGTTTCTGCTCACAGTGGGGTCGGAGTACCCAAGCTAGATGAAGCTCCTGATGCATAAAAGTGATTTGTGCTACACGGTGCATATAACACACTAATATGATTTCTGTTGTGTAGACCAAGTCCAACATCTACATCATTATTAAAAAAAGGTGCTTCACAATGATCGGCATGGTATGAGTTTCTACTGCAAAGTGGTTGTACGGTGACATGCTCCACTTCTACACATAAAGGAGTTCTCAATTCAGCAGGGCCACAATTCTCGTCCATAAACCACTGAAGATTCTCATTGTCGATGATCTCTACAGGTTGAGCTAAACATACTTTAACCAAAAACTTTATACATAGTCGATGTAATGAGCGATCCAATTTAATAACTGAGTATAACTTTTATAATAGTTATTCAAATGTGTAGTCGTTGGACATATATATCGGCTTTGCTGGAGTTGTAGTCACACACTTAAAGTATTCATCTTTACTTACCCATTCTTCTCCAAACATCAAAACTATCCAAATTTCTGACATACACTACAAGAAAATAGTCTTCTAACGACCAAACTATTAGCCACGAAGTTAAAATCGTGGCTAAAAGCTATTTTTAGCGACCAACATTTTAGTTGGTGATGAGTGTGTTTCACACTCATTTATTAGATAATCTTAACTTTAATTTTAATTGTTCTTTGAGTTTTATTATTTGATTTATGTTTATTTTTATTTCTATCTTGTAGGTTTGATATTCAATTACTTTTGGATTGATTTGAAAAGATTTGGAAGTCAAAAATTCAGAAAAATAAAAAAAAGAACAGATCTGGGTGGGAGGGCCAGCGTCGCCATGCTGGCAGTACAGAATACCAACGCCGTGGAGCTGACTTCCCAGCGTCGCGATGCTGGCTGTACAGAACGCCAGCGCGATAACATATTTTCATTTTTCTCTCCTATTTTATCCTTATCAAACCCTAGTGTATAAAGAGAATATTTTATGTCTTTTTGGAGACTTTAGGGGGACGTGAAAGGCATAGGAGAAAGCTTTTTGGAGAGAAAATGAAGACGAATCTAACTGAAAGACGGATCTCAACTTCAATTCATCATCAAATCTAATTTTTTCTTCTCTTTTCCTCTATGCTCATGAATATTATTAGAATATCTTCTTATTCTCGTATATTCTAATTTTTTTATCTAGGGCTACGACGTAGCCAAACCATGGTTGTTCATAAATTTTAAGTTTTAATTTAATCGATGTTTATTCAGTATTATTGAGTGTTATAATCCGTTCTTAATGCTTGTAATTGTCTGACCAACTATTGCATGATTTTGGATTCAATTCTGAGACTGAGAAGTGATGATTGAATGTGCTCTTTGTTTATAACACCATTCAAATTTCATAAGTTAGAGATGATTATGTAGTGTAGCAACTATAATTTCTTGTGCTTAATGAGTTTCAGTATATTGAATCTTGATAGAGATGTATGATTTGCATTTATGATTCATTAGTATATGTTTGAGAAAGATTGATAATTATATTAGAGAAATTCGCTATCGATGTTATGAATAAACGTTAATTAATTGAGAATTAGAAATTTAGAGCATGTGTTGGTTTGGTGAAATCGAAAATCCTAGAGTTTTTAACTATTCAAATTTTATCTTTGTCAAATCTTTAACATTTTAGATTAATTAAAAATTCCAACTTTTAATCATTCTTAAGTTGAATTAAGGTTTAGTTAATTTTAATTATTAATATCAATCAATCATGTAAACGATACTCTATTTTTATAGAAATGTATTACTTGACGACGATAGTGTACACTCTCACTATAAAAAATTATAATAAGTCTTTGACATTGTTTCCGGGGATTGATTTTGTTTATTAATATTGGAGTTACATATTTGAATTTTACTTTGAGTCTTATTTGTTTTATTTACGGTTGTTTATTTTTTTTGAATTTTTAGGCGTTCTCTGAAGTGTATGAGAAAATCTAGAAGCGAGAATTTGACTCCTATTAATTTGGAAATGGAGCGAACTTGTCGACGTAATAAGGAGAGAAGCTTCTAAATGTCCTCAAGAAACCATGGAAGACATTCGAGAAAATCCTAAAGTCGTGCACAACCAAAATAACCGGGCAATTTGGGATTATGCTATGCCAGTGGTCAATGAGGCTGAGTCTACCATTCAATGCCCTGTTATTAATGCCAATAATTTTGAGATTAAGCCATCTATCATTTAAATGGTAAAAGCAAATCAGTTCAGTGGTCTACCTAACGATGATCCAAGCGTCCACATAGCAACTTTTCTCGAAATTTGTGAGATATTTAAGCATAATAATGTCTCATCTGATGCAATTAGGATTTGGTTGAACTCTTTGCCAGCTGGATCAATCACAACTTGGAATGGTTTCTCTGAGAAATTTTTAGCAAAGTTCTTTCCACCAGCTAAAACAGCCAAAATGAGAAATGAGATCACCACATTTGCCAACATGATATAGAGTCTCTTTATGAAACATGTGAGAGGTTTAAAGAGATGTTGAGATGATGCCTACATCATGGACTACCTAGATGGCTGCAAGTTCAAACTTTTTACAATGGTTTGTGAAATTCAACAAGGACACTAGTGGATGCAGCAACACGATGTGCTTTTATGGGTAAAACACATGAGGATGCTAATGCCTTGCTAGAAGAAATGACTGATAATTCTTATCAATGACCAAATGAGCATAATGTACCAAGTAAGCTCATGGAGTTCTTGAAGTAGATGCACTTACTGCCCTTACTGCTCAAGTAGCTACACTTTCAAAGTAATTTAGCTTTTTCATTCCCAATGCTAGTGCAGTTTATGCTTCACGGAAAGTTTGTAATTTGTGCAGTAGACCTCATCCTAGTACTGAATGTCACTGGTAATCCCTTTCCTCCTTATCAGTCAGAACATGTTAATTTTGTTGAGAATTACAGCAGGCAGAATAACCCATTCTCCAACACTTACAACCAAGGGTGGAGAAATCTTTAATTTCTCTTGGAAGAATAATCATGAATGTGATGAATCCACCAGTTCCTAATCAACCTCAGTTTCATCCTCAGCAACTTAAAATTTCTCGGGAAGATGCTATTACTCAACTCACAGTAAATACTACTCAATTTATGGCAAGAACAGATGCAACACTTCAGAGGAAAGAAACAAGTATTCAGAGATAAGAAACCAGTATTCAGAGTCAAGCTGTATCTATCTAAAATTTAGAGCTTCAAAAGAATAAGTAAACGCTATTATTCTTCGTTGTGGCAAGGAGTAAGCAGAACCTCAAAAAGCCACTGTTGAAAATTCTCAGCCAATTGAAGCAAAAACTGAGACAATGAGTGATGATCTTGCCAAGAGCTCAAAAAAGAAGAAAGGCAAGCCTAAGTCAACCATATGTTCCTCTTATTACATACCTATGTAGTTCCAAAAACAGAAATTGAACAAGCGCTTTTCTAAGTTCCTTGATGTGTTTAGGAAACTACATATAAACATCCATTTTGCTGATGCTTTGGAACAAATGCCGAGCTATGTCAAATTCATGAAAGATATTCTCTCAAATAAGAGAATGCTAGAGGAGTATGAGACAGTTACACTTGCTAAGGAGTGTAGTGCTATCTTGCAGAATAAATTATCTCCGAAGTTAAAGGACCCTGGACGTTATACTATTCCTTGCACCATTGGGAATTCATATTTTGAAAAAACTTTATGTGATCTTGGGGCTGTATCAATTCGACGTCGTATTTAGTTTACAAGAAGCTAGGTCTTGGAGAAGCTAAGCCCACGACGGTATCCTTACAGTTAGCTGATCGGTCGATCAGATATCCATTGGGGATTATTGAGGATGTTTTGGTAAATGTGGATAAATTTATCTTCCCAGCCGATTTTATTGTTCTTGACATGGAGGAAAACCAATAAATTCTAATTATTCTTGGTAGACCATTTTTAGCTACGGGAAGAACTCTGATTGATGTGCAAAAAGGGAAACTTATTCTGAAAGTGCTAGATGATCAAGTAATGTTTAATGTCTTCAAAGCAATCAAACACCCAAATGATATGAATAGTTGTTTGTGGGTGGATAGTGCATAATTTGGAGAAGGTAAACCTAGACACCTACCATTTATTGAAAAATCATCGGTGTTAGACCTCCACCTTCGGTACACCTTTATAGGAGAAACATCCACTTTGCCTGTCATTATCTCTGCTTCTTTATATGGTGAACAGGAAGACAAGTTGCTGAGGGTTTTGAGAGAGCAACAATGGTCTTAGGCTGATCTTTCTGACAAAAAAGGAATCCTAAAGTCAGTGGACAACGGGTGAAGCTTGGATGATCATTATGTCTAGCTGAAGACATTAAAGCAAATGCTACCGGGAGGCAACCCAGTTATATTTCTATTTTTATATAAAAACATTATGGTCGAATTTGACTCATGCACCACTTTTCTCTTAGTTGGAGACAACAAGAACAATGCAGAGACTGACAAGGATGACAACTCATCATTATTTAGGGAAGTCCACTATACTTACTCCTTTTACATATTTTCTTTTCACTGAGGACAATGAAAGCTTTTTATTTGGGGGTGGTGGCTTTAATTTAAATTTCATTTTTTTAATTCTGTTGTTGACAACACTAACACCTATGATGAGATTGGTTTTTAATTATATGATATATTTAAAACAAATGTTGAATATATGTATCGGTGTGTGTTTGAACCAATTATTGATTTACATTTCACTAGAGAATCCTGACATATTGAGCACCTAACCTTGAACGTTTGATTATCTTTTTACTTAGAGAAGGTTTATGTGACTTAAGAAATCATTATGATCTCAAAAGAACTCTAGAACCAATTTGATTGTTATTCGAGGTGAAATTCTAGGCTACACTTCATTTAGGACATGATTTAGGCCATATTTGGACCGTTTGAGATTTTCAAGCTAATCTATGCATAATTGTTTTCCTAGTCTTCCATGTTGAGCTTAAATAACCATTTTTTATCACCCATGACCATTTTGTAATCTTTAAAAAAAATTCCCTAGTACCCCTTTTTACTCATTGTATTTGAATGATCTAGGAAAAACTTGGAGCTATGACAATCTGGATGGATGGGAGAAGTTTCGACATAAAAAAATGGTGAATAAATTTGATTTCTTAGCCTCTTGAACTTAAGTGACCAGGCTCGAAAGGGTGTCTTAAAACCTAAGACCAACTAGTTTGGGAGCTATTAGCTGAAAGCTCATTAAGAAAAAGAGATACTTAAGGAAATCAAATTAAAAAAAAAAACAAGAATGGTTGAGCATTGTTGAATATTTCAAGAGGTGGAATGATAAGTTTGGGGGGTGTTGCAAGAAGTGTTGAATTAAGCTTGTTGATTCATAGAATGCATATTTGACTATGGGTAAAGATTGAGCCAAAATAATATCCTTTATCATATCTTAAACCCCTAGTCATACATTACAAGCCTATAAAAGTTCTAATGATCCTAAGTGATGTGGTTTGCCTACATTAGTAGAGAGTGGCATGAAAAATTGGTTTTGGAGTTCTAATCTATTTATAGATTATTAGATCCGCGTTTACAAGACTTTATTGCGTAAACTCATCTGGGTTTAAGAGATTGGACGACTTAAGGTGAAACACACGCGCACACACACAAAGGGCTTTTCAAGTTGTAATGTAAGATTGGTAATTATGTTAAAGCTTTACATAATCATAATTCAGAAGTTTTCTCTTGGGTTATTATGCTATTTTGGAATCTTTTAGGCAAATTTAGTTAGTAAAAAACACTACGTCACTCTTTTTTTAGCTTTTCAGAATTAGTGTTTATTGTTTTTATTGTTTGATTTTTTTGTTTGTTTTGCTCAAGGACTAGCAAAAAGTTAAGTCTGACAGTATATGATGAGTGTCTTCACACTCATATTTTAGATAATCTTAACGTTAATTTTAATTGTTCTTTGAGTTTTATTGTTTTATTTATGTTTATTTTTATTTCTATCTTGTAGGTTTGATATTCAATTGCTTTTGGATTGATTTGGAAGTCAAAAATCTAGAAAAATCACAAAAAGAACGGATCTACGCAGGAGGGCCAGCGTCACGACGCTGGCTTCCCAGCGTCGCCACATTGGCAGTACAGAATACCAACGCCACGACACTGACTTCCCAGCGTCGCGATGCTGGTTGTACAGAACGCCAATGCCGTGATGTTGTCGTAATAACATTTTTCACATTTTCTCTCCTCTTTTATCCTTATCAAACCCTACTATATAAAGAGAATATTTTAGGTCTTTTTAGGGCTTTTGGGGACGTGAGAGGTAGAGGAGAAATTTTTTTGGAGAGGAAACAAAGACAAATCCAACCGAGAGACGGATCTCAACTTCAATTCATCCTCAAATCTAGTTTTTTCTTATCTTTTCCTCTATATTCATGAATATTATTGGAATATCTTCTTATTCTAGTATGTTCTAATTTTTTTTATCTAGGGCTACGACGTAGCCAAACCATGATTGTTCATAAATTTTGAGTTTTAACTGAACCGATGTTTATTCAGTATTATAGAGTGTTATAATCTGTTCTTAATGCTTGTAATTGATGGTCAACTATTGCATGATTTTGAATTTAATTCTGAGACTGAGAAGTGATGATTGAATCTGCTCTTTGTTTATAACACTATCAGAATTTCATAAGTTAGATATAATTATGAATCTAGTGTAGCAACTATAATTTCTTATGCTTAATGAGTTTCAGTATATTGAATCATTGGCAGAGATGTATGATTCGTATTTATGATTCATTATTATCGGTACTTGAGAATGATTGATAATTATATTAGAGAAAGTCGTTATCAATGTTCTGAATAAATGTTCATTGATTGAGAATTCGAATTTAGAGCATGTTTGATTTGGTGAAATTGAAAGCCCTAGAGCTTTTAACCATTCAAATTTATCTTTGTTAAATCTTTATCGTTTTAGTTTAATTAGAATTTTAGTTTAATTAAAAATCCTAACTTTTCGTCGTTTTCAAGTAGAATTAAGGTTTAGTTAATTATAATTATTAATATAAATCAATATTGTAGACGATACTCTATTTTTATAGAAATTTATTACTTGGCGATGATGGTGTACACTTGCACTATAGAAAAATTGTAACAGTTGGTCGCTAAAAATTAGAAAAATATCCTGGAAAAAAAAAAGGGCGCGCGCCAAGTATTTCGTCCGCTTTTACCGACGAATATTTAAAATTCGTCAGCAAAAGTCTCATTTTTACTGACCAAATTATGAATTGATCTGTAAAGGTGTACTTTTGCCCACAAAATAAATAGTTCATCGCTAAAGATTCCTCCATAAACGATGTCGTTTAAATAGAGGAATAAATCCCTCTTTCTCCCCTCAGTTTCTCTCACCCCGGACAAAGCTCCCTCCCTCTCACCCCCCTCGATCGACAGAGCTCCACCTTAGCCGTTTGTCGCCGAGTTATCCTCCTCCTCCTCCTTCTTCATTGTTTGTCACCACATTTGTAAACCTCTTCCTTCTTCTTCTTTTACAACCATTCTTTCTTCAAATTAAAAGCTAGGGCTTTGATGTTACAGTTGTTTTTGAGAAATTGATATTGGGGTCCCGAATTTTTGAAGATATTTCCAATTTGGAGGTTCTGCATGTATGTATTAACTCAATTTTGTTCATTTTTCGGTTTATTTGGAATGAGAACTAGGAAATTTTAGTTATTTTTTATCTCTGCTCCTGGTCGCCGAATCGTGTTCCCATGGAGATCTCTGGATTTCGTCTAAACAATTTTATATCTTGTGAATTAACTAGACTAGTAATCTCATTCTCATCTATGCTTTTGATAGGATAAAGCATATGTAAGAAAGGATTGCCCAATATAATATCATGGGATAAATTTTTCACCATTATAAATGGCATTTCTAGACAGATTCCATTGTTGCAGACATCAGAATTTTGTAACTTATATTTGACTACAAATTTTCTGCCATCAGCAGCATTCATAATTTCTGTTGTTTTAGAAAAGTATCGAGAAGGTACAAGTCCTTCATTGATACAGTTTAAGTCAGCACCAGAGTCAACCATAGCAATGGTTGAGAAAGAGAATTCTTTCTAGACAATAATAGTGACTTTGATATGCCAATTATGAGTGATAACTCTATCAATCATATTAATATATGTTAATGAATTTAATTGATCTTTTTCTTTTGCAGTACTTGGACTAGGTTCCAAGTCTTCCTCATGATCAGAATTATCCACATTATCTCACACACAGACTGTGTCGTAGCCCTATATTCTGACTTTATATTAGACCTTGACACAACACTCTGCTTCTTACTCTTCCATGAGACCAAATTTCCTCCAACGAAAACACAATAACTTCAAGTGGATCTTCTATCCATTTTGCAACCTGCCCAATCTGCATCTGAAAAACATTCAATATGAGTGTGTCCATGATTTGCATACAAGATACCACGTTCATGCGCTCCTTTAAAATAACACAAAATATATTCTAATGCTGCCCAATGATGAACTGTTGGGGATGACATAAACTGACTAATAGTACTGACAGAATATGCAATATCTGGATGAGCCACTGTAAGATAATTCAATTTTCCAACCAATCTTCTGTTTCTCTCAGGATCTTCCATTCATTCTTCATCTCCCGTAAGGTGCAAGTGAGGAGACATTGAAGTACTACAAGGCTTTGCCCCCAATTTTCTTGTCTCACTTAATAAGTCAAGAACATATTTTATCTGAGATAAAAATATACCCTTTTTACTCCTTGTGACTTCAACACCCAAGAAATCTTTAGCATCCTTAAGTCCTTTGTGTTAAACTGGGTATGAAGGAAATACTTAAGAGATGAGATTTCTGTAGTATCACTTCCAGTAATTACAATATCATCCACATACACAACTAAAATATGGTTAATAACCAACCAGTCAATACAATCAGAAGCAAAATCAAAAGTGCATTTCTGCTTATAAATAGATGTAGAACTAGGAAGTTTCCAGTTTTATAGAGTATTTTCAATATTTTCAGAAATCATAATTTCTTTATTAGCATTACTTCTACTACTTCTATCAGTGGATTGATATCTACCTGATAAGGCTCTACTTAACCTGTTCATAAGGTCTATCGATCACTGTCAACGACTTACGCCAAATTCCTAACACGCCTATTATCTGACTTCAACAGGAATATCCAGGCTACGCGACTTGGGGTTTCACGATAGCACTTATAAGCATATCCGTATAATCTCATCTAGTAAATATGAATTTACTGGTACAAGTAGTTAAACTATCACAATACCTCGACGATAATGAATAACACAGTATTATTGCACATATAACAACATTCGTATCATTGTATTACAAATAATAATGTATGTATATACCTCTATTTTAATGGCTCTGATACCACTAGTACACACTCTATTACACTCACTTTTCATACACACTCTTCTTAATATTACAGGAAAGGAAATGGGAGAGGAGATATAAGCTCCTTATGAGGAGAAGGCTAAAGTTTTTTATACCCCTTCTGCTTGAGTTGGATACCCTTTTATAGGCAAAGCAAAGCCTCTAGATTTAGACTTCAAATTGGTCCTCATTTCCATTTAATGAATAGTATCTCAAAGTGGCATGCGGACGAACATCTTGAAGACAACAAACTCGCCCAGACTCCCCCTGAGCAACAAAACCAGGAGGTTGCTCCATATACACCTCCTTCTGAAGGTCACCATAAAGAAAAGCATTCTTGATGTCCAGTTGATGCAAAGGCCGATGATGAGTAATTGCCAAAGAAATAAACAACTAAACAAATGTCAATTTAGCAATCGGAGAAAAAGTGTCAAAATAGTCCACTCTATAGGTCTGAGCGTATCCTTTAGCGACAAGATGGGATTTTAATCGAGCAACTAACCCATCCGGATTGACTTTAACTGTGAACACCCACTTGCATCCAATAGTCTGTTTCCCTGAAGGTAAATCAACCAAGTTCCAAGTACCATTGTCATCTAAAGCATTCATTTCCTCTATCATTGCATGATGCCAACCAGGATGAGAGATGACTTCATGAACACTTTTAGGGATAAAGATAGAATCAAGGGATGCAATAAAAGAACAAGAGGAAGATGCTAAGTAGTTATAACAAACAACAGAAGAAATAGGATAAGTGTACTGGCGTTTACCTTTGCATAACGCAATAGGAAGATCATCGCTCGAGACTGGATTTGATGACAAAGGAGCCAGTGCAGGACATGAATCAGGAGGTTTACGTCTGGAGTAGACTTGAGTAATAAAAGTCTTGACTAGAACTGACTCCGAGACAGGTTCAGAGGATACGATGGTATAAACAAACAAATCATCATCCTCCCTCTGATGAGCGGGAAGAGTGGAAGACGGAAAGTATGGAATGTCTTCCATGAAGGTAACATCAATTGTGACGATATTTGTTAAGCTGGGACAATAACACCTATAACCTTTCTGAAGATCAGAATAACCAAGGAAGATACACTTCAACGACTTATGATCTAACTTAGTGGCATGCGGACGAACATCTTGAACAAAACAAGTGCTACCAAATATCCTAGGGTCGGCAACAAGCAATGATTTATTGGAAAACAGATTTTGTAAGGGATCTCACTATGAATAACATATGATGGCATACGATTAATGAGAAAGCATGCGGTAGAAACGGCATCGGCCCAAAAAATTTTAGGAACATTCATTTGAAATAAGAGGGCTCGTGCAGTTTCAAGAAGATGTCTGTTCTTACGTTCTGCCACTCCATTTTGGGATGGAGTATCAACACAAGAAGTTTCATGAAGCATGTCATTCTTAACCATATAAGATTGAAATATAACAGGCATGTATTCCTTGGCATTATCCTTTCGCAAAATACGGATTGAAGCATTAAATTGAGTTTTAATCTCAGCAAAAAATGCACAAAAACTAGAAAATAACTCAGAACGACTTTTCATTAAATATAACCAAGTTACACGAGAATAATCATCCACAAAGGTAAGAAAATACTTAAATCTAGGTTTAGACAAAATAGGACAAGGACCTCAAGCATCAGAATGAACCAACTCAAAAGGAATACTAGCATGTTTATTGACTCTTGGACTTGAACTAAGATGATGATGTTTTACAAACTAACATGACTCACAATCTAATAAAGACACCTTACTAAAATGTGGCAAAGTTTCTTAAGCAAATGGAGAGATGGATGACCCAACCGACAATGCATCTCAAAAGGAGAAATGACACCAGTGCAAGCAACAGATTTTGGTATTGGTGTGTCAAGAATGTAGAGACCTCCAGATTCATGTCCTTTACCAATAATCTTCTTCGTTATAAGATCCTGAAATAAGCAATGATTAGAAAAAAAATGAGATGCAACGGATAAGATTGTGAGTGAGCTGGCTTATAGAGTTGAAATTAAAAGATAAATTCAGTAGATGTAAGACTGATGACAGAGGAAGTTGAGGGGCATTGGTAATCGTGCCTGCCCACGAACACATGATGGTGTCCCATCAGCCAAAGTAACAATAGAGGTGGAAGTGTGTGACTGAAGAGTAGAGGATAGACCAAAATTACCTGTCATACGATATGTGGCACCAGAATCAATGATAACGGGAGATGAATGCACAAATGCTTTAGTGATTCTTGATACTATGAGAACTTGTCAAATTCACCGGCAGAAATAAGAACTCATTTCTCAGGGGTGTCATTAGTAAACGCAATATGTGCCAAGTGAGATTTCTAATTTTTCAACTGAAACTTTCTACACTCAAACTTTGTATGTCATGGCTTATGACGGTATCGACACACAATGCTGCCAGATTCTTGTGTTCGAGTTTCAAACCCGTGTGAGCCACCTCCTTTATTTCCCTGACGCATAATTATTATTTCGACTTACTAAGCACCATTGAGTTGAACCGGAGGGGTACCTTTTGTATGGAGAACTCGACAAAATACGTCTTGTAAAGAGGAGATTTCAGAACCAGAAAGAATTTGAGACTTAGCAGTCTTAAAGTCAGAGGGAAGGCCAGCCAAGAAACTCATGATGGCCATTTTCTCTCGTTGGTGTTGTCGAACCTTCACATCAGGACTAAAAGGCAGCAACATATTAAGCTCCTCATACGTCTTCTTAAACTCCATAAAATAATTTGTAAGAGATTGATCTTGTCTTTTCACACAGTAAAACGCTTTCCATTTTCCAGAGTACAAGAATTCCAAGTAATCCATCGGTTCTTTAACAAAATCACAATGATTAATCAAGCCAGTTATCTCAATATCAATGGAATTCTGACTCTGCAGGAACAAGCGAGCGTCCTCTTTGAGCCATGTCTTCCTCGAATCACCTTGAGGAGGATCATCAGTCAAATGAGTATCTTTGTCAATACTTTGTAGATACAGTCGAATGGTTTTACTTGAATCCAAATAATTCAAACCCATTAACTTATGGCCCGTGATTTTAAACATTATAGGTACCACATCCATCGTGACAGAAGATTTATTTTCAGCCATAACACCAAGTATCCAGAAACAGAAGAGAATACCAATAAAAAGGAAACAACAAGGCAGCAACAGCTAAAAATATGGCCAAACGCAAAAAACCTAAAAATAGAAGAACTCGAACCTCTACGAACACAAGGCAGCAGGTACAGACGAAGCAGGGAAATGTTGACGAAATAGAAGAGGGCTTCCAGAGACGATCTCAGGTGTCACGCGCCTTCACGTGGTGGCGCATGGGAGAGACGCAGAAATTCGCGGCGGCGCGTGAGTCTCACACGCAGGGCTTCCAGGCATCGCACTCCTGGCTTGCGGTGATTGGCGGTTGGGCTTCCTTTCTGGATGGGCGATGAGAACAAATGGTCACTTCAAAAAGGTTGTCTAAGGTGGAACCCTAAAAAGAAAACACTAAACCCTAATTTTGAATGAAAAAGAGAGAAACCTCGATTTGCATGCTCATGGCTCTGATACCATGTTATTTGAGATTAAAATAATTATATCCTCTATATTTTCAGTGAAGAATACACACACACACACATATATATACAACGCTAGGAAACTACATAATTAAGATCTCTATAATTAAACTAATTACTATACAATTAGAATCCCTAAAATTAAATAATTAACAGCTAGTGTTATCCTATAACATTTTCTAACAAGGAGCACGAATGTGAGTTACATTATTCTTTAGACAGTTAATAAGCCTGTGGCAGAGGGGATCTTATTATGTACAAATGCGTGAGGATTTTTGAAGATGTGCTCGAAAGAAGACTTGATTACATTAGGGGCTTTGGACATGAAGCACCTCTTTCTCGCGTCGAAGCCGAATTACAAGTGATAATTTGTGAGCAACATAGCCGTCTAGATTGCCTTGCAACATTTGTATTTTAGGTTTAATAATAATTCTCATTCCTCTCTAAAATAATTTAATTGGGAGAATGAATGTAATTTTTTTAATACTTGATGGCAGGGTAGTAGTTTAGAAATTTTGTTGTTACCGTTTACATATTGATATAATAATCAACATCATTCATTTGTTGTTATTTAATTTCGTTTATGAAATTTTAGTGCTAAAAATAATAGCTTAATAATATAGATGCACAAGTAAAAAGTATAAAAATTGTAATACAAATTGTTGTTGGAAAAGCCCATTAGCGACGAAATTAGTTTCTGGTCGCTAAATGATTTTAGCGACAACAATTCTTGGTCGCTAAATGGTTTTAGCGACGACAACAATTATTTCATCGCCAAAGTTTCTGGTCGCCAAAACTCTTTCATGACGCGGGTTTAGAGAAAAACTTAGCAACAAAGTTTTTTTCGTCGCCAAATCCTTTGCCGACAAAAAGAGGGACTTTTAGCGACAAAAATGTTAGTTGCTAAAAAATCTATTTTTTGTAGTGACATTTAAAAGATTTGACAATTAAAATATTAAATTTAATATAATTATGATGATAACATGCTTGTCAATAACTAGAAGTCTAGCAGTCTAGTAGTATAACAATCTATCAATTTAGTCTAGTAGTGTGACAGTCTAGCAATGAAGAAATCGATTAATATATTGATATTTGCTACACTCGAGCTTAAATGTGTATGAGTAAGATTCATTTACTATTAAATTTCACACAATTGTATGAATATTATAGTCTAGCAGTCTAGTCATATATTATATTACAGTCTAGCAAACTAGTTTAGCAGTCTAACCATATACTAGATTGGCACTCTAACAATATACTAAACTATAGTATAACATTGTCTAACCAAACTCATTATATCAATCATTATAAACCAGTAATACAAAAGCTTGATTTTTATATAAACATAATGAAATTTACAATTCAAATGCACAATAGCTAAGTCAACATCTAACAAAAATAATTCTCAACAAAGTCATAAGGTTTAGTAGTGTACCTCTTTGACCTTGACCATCCAACCACCATTATGAAAAATATATTCTTTAGAGTCCACCACATTTTTTATTCTACAACTATTTTGCCCATGTTGATGATAAACCCAATAATTTTAAGGTTTGTGTTAGTGGAGAATATGAGTGAGAGTTTACATTAATGATGAAAATAAATAAGAGATTGAATGAATGAATGATAAAATTGAGAGAGAAAAAAGATACTCATCGTGACCGAAAATGAAAAATACGCAAAAATGACACGAAATTAGAGAGAAAATAAAACCAGAAAGAGAGCAGTAAGTAATGCATATGTGGGGTCTATGAATCTAAATAAAAATGATGAAATTGACTCTTTACTCTTAAAAATGCCAAATTTACTTAAAGAGGGAACGATCTTTATATACTCTCCCAAATTTTGTTCTCCTCTTCCCCCGAATTCCTCGTCTGTTTCAGATCTTGGCGACATTTTAGGGTTAATGGGGATCGACGTACGGTACGTCTTTGGGTTTCTTCTTCTCGTCCGATTTTTTCTCGTCGGAGAGACTAGCTCCTTCTTCTTCGTCTTGTTCGCAAGCTTTTCTCGAAGCTTACTCTGTGAATTACCGATTTCCGTCTGTGTACGTTTCCTTGTGTGGATCAACTTTGATTTCTCTGTGAAATTTGAAGAGAACCCATATCCTGGTTTTTCCTTTTTTTTCTGCTCACAATTTTCATAGATTTACTTTTGTTTTTATTTGATTCACTTGGGTTTCTCCATGAATATATGTGATCTCCAGCCTTCAATTTGACAACACCCCCATTTTCAAATCCTTCGCTTTCTTTTCAAATCCGATCTCTTTTTCGCCCCCCGTCTTACCCTTCCTTCCGCATATCTTAATTCTCTCTCTCTACGAGTGAATTTGCATCAATTTGGAGATCAAGGCCTCCAATTTTGATGGCGAATTTTGTACAGAATGAGAGTATTGAAGGCAGAAGGAAGGGAAAAGAAAAGTTCAAAGAGAAGGAAAGGAAGGAATAAGAGAACTGGTTCACGTACGGAAATGTTTTTCCTTCACATTTAAGCTTCCATTCTCTTCTTATTCTTTGTATTAATTTCTGCTTTTTGAGAAAAAAAAACAGTGTATGGTGAGGTCTCAGTGCTTTGATTCCACATAAGGCGGACAACTGTGAGAAAATTGACAAGGTGCGTTATATGTTTCACGTCCACGATGTTTTTTCTCATGTCTTCTTCAAGCTCAAACGTACCCGGAAAGGAAACCATAATCGCGCGATTTGAGGGTTCTGCAACAATGGTGGTCGTGAGTCCCGCGGGGAAGAAGAAGGAAAAATGGGTAATTGTTGACGCGTTCACTGGATAACTAATTAGAGTCATATGGCTAAATTTTAGGTCACAAATCGTCAATTAAGTCTTCCATGACGAAATATCTACAGAAAGTGAACGTAGAATAATAATGTAACATTAAAATTTTATGTATAATTTTTTTAAAGTTAAAAAATAAAAATTATCTTAAATTATAGGGATAAAAGTGTATTTTACCATAACTAAATTAATATCTGAAGAGATGAATTGAAAAATGGATGTACACATGACGGACCAAAATTATATTTTCTAAAGAAAGAATATTGGAACAATTGAAATATTTGGTTTGACCAAAAATTGAAATCACTGCTTAAAAAAAGAAAGCAACTTTGAGAGTTTGAACAATTTTTATTCTCTCCTACTTTAAAAATGCACACGTCAGTCATTCAACTTTCAAATGGCTATTACCTTAGTCTTAAAATTAGCAGGTGTGACTAACAGCTGACAAACGTGTACACTAACAGATGACGTTATTACTCAATTTTTTCTGTCTTTTCTACACATATTTCATTTTGTTGAGAAAAATCAGTGGAGAAATGGATCCTTCGTTTGCATATGTGCTAAGTTTTTTCTATAAAATACATCGTGTACGGACCTAAATCCAAAAAGATGATATGAGATTTTTTTCTATGTAATTTGTACATGATAATGGAGGTTGTAGGATCTTTGAGTGGATTGATCTCGCAATGTTTGAAAAATTTGTGGAAAAATTCACCATACTCTTAGAATATCATACTCACTCAAATAAAAATTTTGACACTTCTAAAAATTATTAAAAAATTTAATTTTTTATTAAATATTAATTTTTCACTTAAGAAATTAAGGTATCCAAAAATATCATGATTTTTTCATCATTACAGGGTGGTTGAGAATTCCAAGAGCTTTGGAGGCTGACTATGAGAGAATAATCTGGGAAACGGAAATGTTTTTTTGTTTGTTTTTGTTCTAGTACTTATCATGTATTAGGATTTGAGAATTCTAACGTAGGCTATTGTAGCCATTAAAGTAGACAATGTAACCATGTTTATGTAATGTTCATCGAAATCTCAAAATAGCTAAACATTCCATGTTATGTTACATAACAGCTAAATATTCTACGTCCTTAACCAAATCCAATCAAACTATTCTCAAATCCGTAAAAAAGATGAAGGACATGATAAGCTAAACAACTCCAAAAAAAAGTTCGACCACATCCCATAAGTTTATCCAAATACATGAAGTTAAACAAATCATTCTAATGTTGATTGTGATCGGACAGAAACAAGCCCATACCTTCCCCCTCTATTGACACCTAACAGAAATTAAAAAGCATAAAAAAATCATACATTGATAACAAAACTTTAAAGAGAAAAATTTAAGCAGACCTCTGTTCTTCCTCCACTCCTTGCACTTCTAGCACTTCTTGAACCACCTCTTTTTCTTGGTCTTGTAGATGCTCCTCTTCTATCACATAACCTTTTGCGGCGGCCAACTTGACCACATTTTGAACAAGTCATCTCAATTCAAATAATATCTTCTACCAAACAAATGTACAGCGGTGACAATATTCTCCTTTCACCATATAGTTGTCCATTAAGGAAAAATTTCACTGACTCTTCAGGTTATTTGTGAGGGCATGATGTCCAACAAGTGTTTGATAAAATGACTCTTCAAGAGTTAGATGAGTCAGTTCTTGATTTAAGACTAGTTTTGTATTCTAAACATGTGTAGGTACAATATGTCAAGTTCTAATGCCAATGATTTTGCATACGGAGGATTACGATTTTTTTAACAAAATATGTGCTTACGGAAGAAGGGCTCTATGAAAATATCATAGTCGAATCGAAACAAAAGTAGATTACATTATTGTTGCTCGGAGAACAAAACAAATGTGAGTATTTTGGATGGTACAACCCTCTTGATGAAATGATTAAAGCTAGTAGCAAGAACAATGATATAAAAGAACTTAAGGACGAGCTCTAGCATCTGGACACATGGATTCAAGCATTAGAGAGTTGGCCAGACATGTTGAAAGTTTTTTCCATGTTTGCATTCTATGTTTCCTTTATAATTATGACCATTGTTAATGGAAAATAGGATCAGTTGTAGTATTAATCGGTATGTAGTTGTACCAAAATAAATTTTTTTGTTACACTATATGGTGGACAAAAGGCTTGTTGCCTAGCTAAAACAATTGACAACAATGAGAGAGAATGTTAACTGAATTATTTTAAACCTTGTAAAAAAGGTACATATGAGAAACATGAAAGCACAATTAGCCATATACAGAAGTTTGATAAATCTCACAACTACTCAAGATCCACAAATCTACCCACAATAAGAACTTAGATGAGAGTCTCGTATAAGAACTTTCAGGTGAATCTCGAACTAACGTCAATACAATGACCTACCAATAAGCTTGTTGTTTGATGATGATCATAATATAAGATGTCAAAAGCACACTTATAAGTATATATGAATTTTGTTATTTTAAGGTACTCTGAACATCGCATATTAATAGCTCGTATCCTCCGTGTACATGTTTTTCAGCACTAAATAATCACCAACAATGTGGGCGTGGATTTGAAGACTTGAAGGGTTCAAGTATTTATTTATGACTATTTGAACCCTTCAAATAATTATTTTTATTTTGCCAGTCAGCAAACCAGAGACCAGGTGATTACCTGAAGGGTTCAAGTAGTTTTTCATGACTACTTGAACTCCTCAAGTAGTTACTTTTTTCTACCAGTCAACAACTCAAACACCATGTGACTGCTTGAAGGGTTCAAGTAGTTGTTTATGACTACTTAAACTATTCAAGTAGTTGTTTTTAAAAGAACTTAAAAATAACTAGTAGTAAGAATAATGAATTAAAAGAACTTAAGGACAAGCTCCAGCATATGAATACAAGGATTCAAGGCAAATAGGATCAGTTGTGGTATTAATTGGCATGTAGTTGTACTAAATAAAAAAAAATTGTTACACTATATGATGGACAAGGCTTGTTGCCTAGCTAAAACAATTGACAGAAATGAGAAAGAATGTTAATTGAATTATTTTAAACCTTGTAAAAAAGATATATATGAGAAACGGGAAAGCAAAATTAGTCATATACAAAAGTTTGATAAATCTCACAACTACTCAAAATCCACAAATCTACCCACAATAAGAACTTATATGAGAGCTCATATAAGAACATTCAGGTGAATCTCGAACTAACGCCAATGCAATGACCGACCAATAAGCTTGTTGGTTGACGATGATCATGTTGTAAGATGTCAAAAGAACACCTATAAGTATTTAAGAACTTTTTTATTTTAAGGTTCTTTGAACATCACATATTAATAGCTCGTAGCCTCCGTGTACATGTTTTTCAGCACAACAATCACCAACGATGTCGGCGTGAATTTGAAGACTTGAAGGGTTCAAGTATCTATTTATGACTACTTAAATCATTCAAGTAGTTATTTTTATTCTGATAGTTAGCAAACCTGAGATCAAGTGAATACTTGAAGGGTTCAAGTAGTTTTCATGACTACTTGAACCCTTCAAGTAGTTATTTTTATTATACCAGTAAGCAACCAGGTAATTACTTGAACCATTTTATTTGTCCAAAAAAGAGAAGAATGTGTACCCGAGTGTGTCTCGTTGAAGAAGAAGAAAAAAAATGGGCTCGTCTCTTTGAAGAAGAAGAAGAAGAAAAAGAATGAGTCTCGCTGAAGAAGAATGATATATCACCATCTCGCTTAAGAATCACAGGGTCTCACTGAAGAAGAAGAAGACACGACTCAAGTAGTAAACTTCATTGAAGAAGAAAGAAGCAAATAGTTAGATGAATATATAGAAAACCAAAAATGGAGAAGTGAGAAGAGAAATGAATAACTTCTTTGATTTGACTTTTTAGGTCAGGATATAAATTTCTTATATTTGAGAAATTGATATATATTTACAAATAAAAATTGTAAAGGATATACATTTATAAATAACTCATTTTTTAGTCTCATTTAATCCTTCATTAGAGGGGACTATCTTATCGTATTGGGACTATCTAGTCCCGCTGTATACATTTATGCGGGTTTGATTTTTACCCGAACATAGAATAATAAAAAATAATATTATATAATATTTTGTCCGATACTAATATTTAAACAAACCCTAAAAATTGAAAAAAAATTAAAATATTTACAGCACACATTAATTCAAATTGAGTTTTTTCGGAAAGCTCTCTGGTCCACTACTATCTTTCACCGCCAAAATAATGGCGATATGTTCCTTCCTATTGTCCTCTCCAAATCCCCCGTTGCAAATTTGCTCTTCTACCCTTCCGAGAACAAGCAATGTCACTACATCTCTACGCCATATTCAAACCCGACTAGTGAAGCCCATCAATAGTGCTTTTGTTAAGGATTCAAGAACCCTGCTGGCTCTATTTGGGGCGGGTCTGACCCTGACCCTTATTGGTCCTGACTCAGCTTCTGCTGCTACAGAGTTACAGTCGTTGGGTCTGCAATTCAGTGAACCCTCTAATGCGCTTTCCTTGCCTACATGGGCCGTACATGTCTCCAGTGTGGTTGAATGGTGGGAATCTCTAATAATGTTCTGTTTCGTCTTTTTTTCTTCTTAATTTTAGATTTGTTGCTTTTCAATTTTCAGTTTTCTGACCTTTCGTTAATGGGTTTAAAATGTTTCTTCAATTTAGTAGTTCCAAATTTGAAATATTCTTAACTTTGTTAAAAGAAGAGAGAGGGGGTATAACTGAAATTGAGTCGACATAATGATTTAGTAATGTGGCAATGCTTGTGGGTAAATCGTTGATTGAAAGTGTTCTGTTTGAAGGATTGCAGCAATGACATTGGTGTGGCAATATGGGGAAAAATCTGGCTATGAGTCTTGGAAGGGGCTCTCTTGGGGTATGGTAAGTTATGCTTCTTCTTCTGTAACATGATGGCTAAAATGACCATAATTGATGTTTGATTCAAGTAAATGTTTGCTAAGTAAATTTTCACATCATGAAATACTTCAACTTTTTTTGGTTCTAACTTTCCAATTGCAACTAATTCGAAGGTTTTACTTATGAAAAGATGATAAAATGATACCAATTAGGTGAATTCACGCTCAATTAATATGTGCTTTTCTTTGAGTCATTGTTTACTCTTGGAAGCTCTTCCTGAAGAATCATAAGACCAAATGTTTCTTCAAATATGCTTCCAAGTATAAAGAAACGTGTTCTGAAGTATATAAAGATGCTTCAGTCTCTTCATTCACTTTCTAATTATTAGCTAAACTAATACTTTTAAATGTATAAAAAGAGCTTCTAAACAGAAGCACCCCTAAACATACCCTTATAACTTGTTCTCAGTTGTTTTTGCTTGTTTTCTTAGCTTAGAAATTGTCAAAACCGTCTTTGTTCTTATAGTGTATCTGGAAGGATGTATACTTGATCTTCCATGGAAACCCAAAGGAGCAAATTTTAATTGTTATTACAAAAGAGAGAGACAACTTATGTTACTAATGGCATTGTCCAGCAATGTTTCTCTTTTCTAGGAAAATTGGTTGGAGCCATGGGGGGATTTACGGCGTTGACCTCATATCCTTTACATAACTTGCTTAAATGGGTTCGGATAGTGAAGTTCTAGCTTACCAAATGACTCCAGCTGCTAATTACAGCAATACGAGTCACTTTACTCCTCAGCGGATTGGATGAAATCCTAAAAGTGGTGTCTATGAAGACGGGGGCTGAAGACTGGTTTTCTGTTGTGGCCGTCTGCTATTATTTTCTTTTCCTCTTATATCCCAGAGATCCCCCAACCCTACTTGGGGGACTTAGTTTCAAAAGGACATAGTTCCAAAATGGTCCCCGCTAAACTTTACACCTTTAGGAGACATGAAGCACAAACAAATTGCTAGATAGCTCCTAGGAGTTGAACCTCTTGTCTCTTAGATGGAATCTCAAGTCTAGAACATCAGACCAACCCCTTTGGTTAACCGTCTGCTACTGTTTTTGGACATCATAGTTTGGTTTCTCTCATCACGGAGTGGTTAACTCCCATGAAATATTTCAATTTTATTGAACATTTTTAGGTGCCCTTGCTTGGAGGAGCATTTTGTGCATGTACATGGCATTTCTTCTACAACGCGGAGTCCCTTGAGGTAAGCCATTTGTATTTTGGCAGAGGGAACATGATTATTAGTATGTGTGGGAGTGATTGTGGCTAACAAACACTTTTATGTGTTGAAATGATAATACGTTAGTTAGAAGTTTCTTCATATCCATTTTTATGTGAAGCACTTGAATATATTGTGAAACATATTTGAATTTGGAAGCATTTTAAAAAACTCTTGAATTGATGTTTCTTGTAGAAGTGTTTCTACCAAAATATATGTCAAGCAAAAACACTTGACAAATAGATGTGATCTAAAATAATATTTTGCAATGTATTGAAGTGCTTTCAAGCAAAACACTTACAAGTTCACCCTATATGTAACAAAATCAAGTACTTGAAACAGATCGATGAGTTCTTCGACGAATAAACATTAATTTAGTTATTCTTGATCCGTGTAGCCACTTAACGAGTAGAATATCACGGATTCTCGATTGAATGTGTACTTATGCCAATCACATGTATATTTTAAAACATTTAAGGTGACTTTGAAAATGTTTTATTTGAAAACACTTAAATGCATTAAAAAAGCGCCACTTTAAATTATATTTATTGTGATAAATATTATTTTTTGAACCAAATTTTGGTACGAAAAATACTTATAAAAGAATAACATATTCAAGTGTTTCTTAAAATACTTCAAAATACAAATAAGCACCTACTAAAGTGCTTCATACAAAGATATATATGAATTAATTTTTTGGTTAAAATAGTGTTATTTTAATATGTAAAATTATTTTTAGTCACAAGCACTCTCAAACACGCTCTTACAGCCACATGCCTTAGCAAGCCGGTTCAGATTTCAGAAAGATGCTGCCACTAAAAGGAAATCTATGCATATCGGAAATGTCTCATTAAAGCAATCTCGCTATAAGCTTTTAGGGTGAAATATTAGTTTGTGCGTGTATCATTTTATGCACGTGCTAGAGGTGCTAGAGATGCTAGAGATGTTATGCCTATCATCACCTGGATTGTTTCTCTCTGCGTTGTAGGTACTGGTTGCTCTTCAAGGGGCGCTAACGGTAATAGGTAATGCTACAATGTGCATTGCTGCATATCGCATATACAAAGCATCGGAAGAACGCTAAAAAACGTATGAAGTTTCACTATCTGCCATACCAGAAGATATACATGCCCAACTGGTTATCAATTTCTGCATCTTCTCCTCTGGTATGATAATTTAAATCATGGACCAAAATATCATGTTTTTACAAATTTAAATTAAAAGTCAGAATGCTAGAAGCTCATTAATTAAATTGAAAAATGTGCATTGTTATTTAGCTTCTATATCTATTTCAGTTCTTTCTGTGCAATAGCTTAGTATTTTAATCAAGTTCTGAATTTGATCTTCATAAGTTTAATTAATTTTGTCAATTTAGTTCCAATAGTTTGTGTGAGTATTAGTTTTGGTCCCTAGAATATTAGTTTTGTCAATCTACTCCTTACATTTTGAAATTGACTGCAATTCAAGCTCCCATTATATCCGTTAGGTTCCTTTACATCTAATTGGTTCATACCCTTGTGTATTACTTGATTCTCGAACGTGTAAGTCATGGAGATGGATATACAGTTTCAATTACGATTCAAGTACAAAATAAGGGAGCTATACATATACGATGGAACGGTATACGTTTTCTTGGATCTTATTTTTTTCCTGCAAGATATTTTGGCATTTGAGGGTCAAAACACTCGATCCATGTTTTTTAAAGAAATAATTATACAATTATTCTTGGTAACTCATAATCTCACATTATGTTATTAAATCACTTGCAGCATGTTGGCTGTCTGATCAATCTCTTTTATTGAAGTTGTTCGATGAACCTTCGTAGATGATTAGATCGATAATCGCATGCATAGAAAGATGGTTTATTTATCACCTACAATTGTTTAACACATTTGAAGTCTATGATTTGAACCGTTTTTAACACTTTCATTTACAGTAGATGATTAGATCGATGATCGCGTGCATAAAAAGATGGTTTATTTTTCACCTACAATTGTTTGACACATTTGAGGTCTATGATTTGAACTGTTTTTAACACTTTCATTTACAGTATTCGGGCCTTTCGTTTTTAGGGAAAAGTGTATTATCAGCCATATGCTTGAGAAGTATACTACGTAGAGTCAATTAAGCCCCAGCCTTTTTGGAGCTTGAGAAGTTTACAATGTTTAGGTATATTCTGGAGTAGCCATAACCTATCTCTAATCGTCCTAGAAATTATATCTAGGAGAACAAGACTCTCTATTTCCCTCTGAATGTACCAAACTAAATTGATAACAGTAGACTTCAAACTTTTCAGTCTTGTGTGAGCCAATAGGGAAGAAGTGTTTTGTGACCAAGATGTAGAGGGGAAGCTACAACTCCATGAGCCTAATCCAATTACCTCTGATTACTCAATTTACTCTACACATAAGGAACAAGTGTTGTAGCCCACCAGTACAGAGACACATCTCTGTCTAACCCCCATAGTTCTATTTCTACACATTATCAAGAGTAGAGAGCTTATAGCATCTGACCTTTTCTGTGTGTTCACAAAGAGCATTGCAAGTGCCTCTAACAGTTAATTTCCCCAGCAAACCCAGGTAGAATCATATGCAGTTGGCTTGGAGAAGAGGTTCTTAATTCAGGCAAGGCTAGGTTGATTGACAAATGCCAAGACTAGATTCCCTTGGGGGCAATGGAGCTAACAAGAGTTTACAGTCCCCAGCCTGTGATGCTCATCAAAGTTCTGCCATATCTGTTTAAATATTTAGTACTCCCCCATGATGCTATGGATAAGTCAGCAAAAGAAAGATACTTATTTTCTCAACCTTTTGTCCTGCCTGTGTGTTTGTCTACAACTCGTCAATTTGGTTTCTATAATTTCACTTTTTTTTTCTACTGGTTTCCTGAACTTACAAATCATTAGTCATTAACAATCTTTATGTGTTTGGAATAGTTACATTTTAGTATCAAAGTTTTCAAAAACAACACTTTAGTACATAAGCTTTTATTTTAAGCACATACTCCAAATTTGACTTTTATAACCATAGCTAAAACAAGCATGTGACACATTTTTTTATGTGATTGGCGCAAAAAGATTCTCTCATTTTAGAGATTTTCACCGCTTCACCATGTCTTATCTCGTCAACATCTCTCTTCCTCTTTAATAACAAATTACGTGGATACCATATCTTGATAAAAAAATATTTTTTTTAAAATCATATTTCATTGCGAAGAAGAAAGACAATTACATCAAGAATTTAACACCTTACAGAACACATATTCATTCTCAATCATACACAAAATATTATGAGGAAAATTGTAAAATATTCATACTATTTCTACTTTGACCATTGCTATATTTTGAAATATTATAAACAACAGAACTAAGTTTTGGATTCACCCAACAAAATGACTAACTCATGTTATGATTGAAACTGCATTTAAAGGCCTCAACTAGCAAAATTAATGATTTATTGCATCTCTTCCCAAATGTAAGAAAATATTACTGTAATACAACTCTAGGGTAGTTTCTAATCGTGATTAACTAGCAAGTTAATTTGTTGAATGATAAATCTTTTACCGCACCAAAAGCTTTTGGCGGCATGATCTTGTCTTGTTTCCCTATTGATGATAAATGCAAAATTGATTATATACACAGAATTGGTAATATAATTATCCTTCATATTGACGAAATTGATGAAAAAGACTGAAAAGGGAACTAACACTCACTAAAGGCTAGAGAATGATCTGATGATAAAATTTGTGATAAATGAGGACTAGCACTTACAAAAGGCTAGAGAAAGAACAAGAAATCTGTAATGGAAATCTTGAATCAGAGAGCGTAAAAAACTTACAATGAAAGAGTGAAAACTAGATCTTTTCATGAACTGAAAAAAGAAATCTTGCAATTAGAATTATTCACTGATTGCTTTGCATCCAACTGAATCTTGCGACATCTAAAAATTTAAAATATTTATTTAATCACCTTGGTATTTCTGAATCTAGAAGAAACACAGCGAAACCCAGAAACTCTTAATGGGATTTATATTAAGCTTCCATTTTAAAGAATTTTTCTCAAAAAGTGGGAATAGAAGGCGCATAATTTTCAGACTGTCTTTTGTCCATTGCTTATATTTGTACTTATAAAAAAGAAATGGAATTTACTAATATTGTGTTTTGATTCTATTTACAAATAAACATATTTATTCCATTTTTATTTATATGAATATAATAATATATGATAAACAATAAAAATATTTTATTTAAAAAATAAATAAAATATTATCACGTGCACCACACCTTTATTTTAATTAACTTAATAAAATGTAATGCAATGACCGCATGAAATTAATTTTTGGTTGATTTTAAATTGGATTGGTTAAGCTTAAAAAAGTAAGTCTATTAGTAAAATCCGAATCACTTTACTAATTTATTTTTTTTATTTCTTATTCTAATAAGGTTTTGTAGGTTTTTAGTTCAGTTTTGAGATGTATTGATATCAAGAGATGATGTAGATACCAGTGGAGGATCCGTCCTCAAATCGATCCATGTGAGTTGAACAAATGATGGATCACTCTATTATAGCCTGATCACTTGCTTAATTAATTAATATATAAAACTTAATCTCAACACTTTTGATTTTGAATTTTGATTATTTACATTTTAGATAGGAAAATATTTAGAATCAATAAGTCGGGACAATGAACCATGAAAACATAAGGTTAACTTAAATAACTTTAGATTGTATTATATATGATCAGCCTAAAATATCATAGGAAGTAAAGCATTTTTTGCTTATTCTTCTTAATTTTAAGAAGTCCATTTTAAAAATTTGTAGAAATAATATTTATATATAAAGATATTAATATGATCACAACCCCAGAAAATTAGGAAATATGTAAAATATAAATAAAGATAAATAATAAAAATACGGAACACAAAAAACTTACGTGTTTCGGCAGTGTGTCTAAGTCTGTGGATGAAGATGATAAAAATTTCACTAATCACAAAAAAAGTTCAAAATAATGCCTAAAAAGATTCACAAACTCAAATATTAACTAAAATAGAGCTTTAGAATATTCGTAAGCCTCACACAAATATCTCTATATCTGATATGATTTGGTACAATACAAAAGAACATAAGACAATTCTAATTATATAGTAAACTAAGAAAGCATGATTACTAAATAAACGATGTGGAACAAAAGTAAAATACCCACATTTGAAGTCAGGCCTCAACAAATCTCCACCTTAGATTCAATTGCACCATGATATTTAAAAGTAGATTTCTTTAAACTTCTTCTCCAAATGAGCAAATCACTTATCGAAAATATCAACCAAGTCTAGGCAAAACTGGAACAAGCGAACAAGAATAGACTTGGTGATCATATTAGTTGGATTATCTACTGTAGGAATCTTACTAATTGTAATGACACCCTAAAATATAGCCCTCACGAATGAAGTGATATTTGATATCAATATGTTTGATCCTCTCATGATACATTTAATTTTGGTCAAATGTATAGCACTCTGGCTATCACAATAGACAACAGTATCATCCTGTTGAAGTCCCAGATCAGTAACCAAACATCTAAGCTAAATGACTTCTTTCGCTGCTTTTGTTACTGGCATGTACTCTGCCTCTATAGTAGATAACGTGACTGTACACTGTAGAATAACCTTCCAACTAATGGTCAACCAGAAAGTTTGAACAAATAACCTGTCAGGGAACGCCTCTTATCAAGATCACAAGCATAGTCAGAATCGACAAAGCCAACAACATTGCTACAAGTGTCAGAACTCTTGCCATAAAGTAAGCCTAAATCTATAGTGCCTTTCAAATATCGAAGGATTCATTTCATAGCTTGCCAATGAACTTTGTCGAGATTCCCCATACATTTGTTGACGACACTAACAACATGTGAAATATATGGACGAGTACAAACCATAGCATACATGATACTCCTAACTGCACTTGCATAAGGAACACGTTTTTCTTCATCAGCTTGTGGTGACATATTTGCTGAAAGCCTGAAATGTACAGTAAATGGAACATTCACATGTTTAGACTTCTGCATACCAAAGCGTTCAAGAGCTCTCTCAATGCAATTATTTTAAGAAAAACCAACTTGCCACTTGTCTATCCCTCTGAATTTCCATGTCCAAAATCTTCTTGGCAGCACCCAAATCTTTCATCACAAACTCACCACTAAGCCGAGCTTTCAACTTGATGATTTCATCTTTATTCTTTACAGCAAGAAGCATATCATCAACTTAGAGCAACAAAAAATTAAAAAAACCATCTGGAAGACGTATGTGGTAGACACAACTGTCATAGGTACTCTTGGAGTAACAATGCTAAAACATAAACGAATCAAACTGCTTGTACTATTGTTTAGGAGATTGCTTCAAGCCATAAAATGACTTCTTTAACAAATAAACATGATCTTCCTTACCTTGAACAACAAACCCCTTTGGTTGATGTATATAGATATGTTCTTCAAGCTCACAATGTAGAAAAGCTATCTTGAAATCTAGTTGTTCGAGCTCCAAGTTAAATTGTGCAACCATGGCAAGCAACACGTGAATAAAGCTCTGCTTCACAATTGGTAAGAACATTTCATTGAAGTCTACACCCTCTCTCTAGCTATAACCTTTAGAAACTAAGCGTGCTTTGAACCTTGACGCTTCAATCCCTAGAATTCTTTCATTTTTCTTGAAGACCCATTTGCACCCAATAATCTTGTTTGTTAGGTGGTTTAACCAATTCTCATGCATTATGAAGAGATTTAAGCTCTTCACTAATACCAATCGTTCACTGAGTAGAATCACTACTTATGACAGCCTCACGATAACTAGAATATTCCTGAACCTTACTATTACCCGCCACAATCAATGCACATGATACCAAGTTTGCATAAGCATACCTCTAAGATGGTCTACTCTACCTCATCTCTCGTCTGGTAGCAATATTATACTGTTGTTCTTGTTGCTCCTCTACGATATGATCATTTGAATCATGCAACTCATCCTCAACTTGCTGATTAGAAGTGTTTTATCTTGCACTTTACTAGGAGCTTCAACCACTAGCGTCACCTGCTCATCGACACCACGGTGTGAACCTGCAACAACTTACTCCTTTCTCTCTAATAACATGGCATTATATCAAATTTAACATCTATGCTAATTATAAATTTGGTGACTTTAATTCAACACACCACAAACGATAACCCTTCATACCCCAATTGAAGTCTTCAATTCAATTTCAATCAGTGGAGACCGATTCTCCAAGTAGCAGGCATAACTGACATACTCAGCCCAAAAGTTTATCATCCAAGCCAACATTAAAGAGCATGCTACTTGCTTTATCCATAAGGATTATGTTCATACGTTCTGCGACGCCATTCTATTGTAGTGTTCCCGTGCATGTGCGGTGTCTCACAATGCATTCATTTTTGCAGTACTCTTCAAATAAACCCTTACGAAATCCAGACCATTATCAGTTGAAGTACTTGATTTTCTTACCCGTTTGGTTCCCAAAACGAGATCTCCACTTCTTGAAGGACGAGAATACATAGCCTTTTCTACTTAAATAAATAAACCTAAAGCTCGTTGAAAGTAATCGTCAATGAATGTCAGAGAATAACGTGCACCACTTTTAGATTCAACAGGAGAAGGGTCCTAAAGATTTGAATGGATATAATCCATTATGCCCTTAGATCTATGAATCGATGTGGTGACTTGATTCTGCATTGCTTCCCATAAAGACAATGCTCACAAAAGTCGAGTTTCCCAGTTTTTGAACCACTCAACAAGTGTCTCTTGCTAAAAATCGGCATCCCTCTCTCACTCATATGTCTAACTGCATATGCCAATGACAGGTAATCTTTGATTTTGGATATGTGAGGATGAAACTGCTGCAGCACCAGTTACTATGTTTCTCTAGAATATATATACAGGCCACGAGTAAGCTTCTCCTTAATCGCCACTAAAGAACCCTTGCAAGCTATCAAACTCCACATTCACCTAAGTACCGGTAACCTTGGGAGTCAAACTACTCAAAGAAATAAAATTCTTTCTCATATCTGGTACATGTCACACATTAGTCAATGTTTGAATAATACTGTCATACATTTGGATCTGAATCGCACCAATACCGACAACTTTGCATGGGGTGTTATTTCCCATCAAGACTTCACCTTCATCGATTGATTCATAAGTAATAAACCAATCTCTATTGAGGCATATATGGTATGTACAAGCCAAATCAAGAATCTAATTTTTTATCTAAGCAACTCGTAGATACTGCTAAGATAGTGTCAACATTATCAAAACTACCATCTAAACTCTCCTCTACTACATTAGTAACATCAATGATAGTGAATGATTTTTCAATAATTTTATTTTATCTTTAAATTTTGAGTATTCAACTTTCTAGTACGTGACAATAGTTACACTTCTCTTTTTTAATCTTTGACTTAGACTTAGTTGTGCATTTATTATTCTCCTCAAGGCGGAGCTATGTTGAAGGGTGGGGTCAAGTGACCCCACTCAAATTTTTCTATTAATTTTTAGTATGCTGAAATTTTGATTTTTGACTTTTATTTTATTTTTGACCCTATTAAGTTTCTACGGTTTTAGATCTTTGACTTCCAGGTTTTTAACCCTGATACTTTTTTTAACCCCTAAACAAAAAACCCTAATATCCTTAAAAATCCCCAAAAATTTCTAAAATCCCTAATTCCCCTTTAACTCATCTTCGTCAATCCACACTCCCGACTCCGACGGTGGCTCGCGACTGAGCTGGCGATGATCCCGATGTGGCCTTTCGACGACTAAGCTCCGCGGCTGTGAAGTACTCTCTCTCTCTCTCTCTCTCTCTCTCTCTCTCTCTCTCTCTCTCTCTCTCTC
>QANY01011302.1:0-57987 GCA_003255025.1 Datisca glomerata | reverse complement strand
GGGAAGCTGGTTGCCGACAATAATCATCCGTTCTTGAGAAACAGATGAGGGAGCATCTGAGACTGTACTGTTACAGATTTCATCATCAAGCTCAGACAATACACCAGCAACAGTTGCCACCCGAGGAAGCCTCTTCCTCTCACGCCCAAAGGTTGGAGAACCACCCGATGCAAGCTCTAGCAAGTTAGAATAAGATCGTGAAGCCATCGAGCCAGACACAGTGTTGATTCCTCAATATCAAGTTGGACAAGAAACCTGCATAACAAACAGAATGAAATTACACAAATACAAAAATCATTATAACTTCAAGTAAATTCCTATATCCCCAGCAGCACAAATTTCTTTGTGTAGCAGATGCAATGTGCATATGCATGGACATAGATATGAAAAGGTGCTAAGAACTTACTTAGGAGTCTTCTAAAGATTAAACGAAATAAATGAAATTGGAAAAGTAGTTCACAAGTATAATACTAAAAGAGTTGAAAGTTCATACACTATAATTTAGAGTATAACACGGTAATTATAGTTTACTTTTTTAATCAAACAATGTAACAAATGTCTTAAATAGAAACCAATCTTCCAAACCAATCGTATACCAAACGTACGACAGGAGTAAATAATCCTGTCCAAAACAGCCCAATACGAAAAAAACTTAAATTAATACAGTCCAATTGGGACTGCCTAACTTTAATTCCAGTCCAGTACAGTCCAATACAATCAAACTGAAATTAATACAGTCGAATCCGAGCTGCCAAACGTAACCTCAGTCACCATAAATAACCCATAAAAAATTTGAAAAAATTAGCAACTGATCTCCTTCTTCTAAACCACTTACAGTATTTCTTTTCCAGAGTGATTCAGTTGATAGAAAGCAGAACAGTTCAAACTTAAAAAAATGAAAATATGTTAGCAATTCGATTTCAGTCTAAACAGGAAGTACCCAATATAGTAAATCTGATATAATTGAAACCTAAAAAAAAGAGAGAAGAATCTTACCTTAAAAACCTCAATCATACAGCACAAGCCAGAAAAACGAACAACGTTAAGAAGTTGTATCTACACAGCAAAATAGATCCACGCGGCTTAAAAAATGGAATGCCAAAGCGACCCAGCTTCCAATGACGAGAAATAAGCTTGGATGGGTAGAGGAAATGAAAGAAGAAAGAGAAGATGCAGCAGAGCAGAACCCAATACTCACTGTCAAGTGAGCAAAAGTAGCAGAAAAAGTAGCGAGCAAAAAATAAAGAAGTAGAAAAACGAAGAAGGTGAAGCTTTAAAAATGATTTTTAAGAAGAAAGAGAGAAATTTACCCTTCAATGTGGAAGGAGAAATGATGCAGAATCCAAAGATTCCTCTCTCTCTCTCTCTCTCTCTCTCTCTCTCTCTCTCTCTCTCTTCTCTCTCTCTCTCTCTCTCTCTCTCTCTCTCTCTCTCTCTCGACTCTCTGGAGTCTCTCTGCTGCAGTCTTGGACTCTTGTGTTACTCTTACCCTCTCGATCTCTCTCTCTCTCTCTCTCTCTCTCTCTCTCTCTCTCTCAATTTCTGTTTCGTGAATCGTATTCGTGACTGACTGACTGTTGATGCAAATTTTCTGATCTATTGTTGTTTGAGTTTCTGCAAATTGATGCAAATTTTCTGTTCTGTTGATTGTCGTTGTTTGATGCAAACTCTCTCAGTCTCTCTCTCTCAATTTGTAAATTGATGCAAATTGTGACTGTTCTGACTTTGTTGATATTTGATGCAAATCTGTTCTCACTAGTCACTGGTGTAGAATGGGGGAAGAAACATTCAAAGCCTTCTTCGAGTTTTAAACAAAATCGTCTCGTCGACTTGAAAAATCTAACCTTATTTGACTTGAAAAATCTAACAATGACAGATTATCATCTAAATGATCAAGATGAAATAAGAAGAGATTATATTCAAAAGGGTCATTGTCAATCTTTCAACCATAATTTTTCTCAAAAGTTAATGGGGGAAGAAACATCGATTTAACTCTGAATGGTTTAAAGTTCAATATGCCAATTAGTTGGAATATAGTATTGACAAATGATATTTTATACAATGAAGTTCATAAAAAATTGAAAGGGCAATCGGATGGGAGATCAATAGATGAATGATTGCTTGGTTATCTACCTTGAGCAATATGTATTTCATACTATTGAGAATGAAGCAATCATACGCAATATATAAAATTGGTCAATGACAGTTGTACATTTGTGATTTCCATGACGATTTTAAACTTGAATTTTAATGAAAAGTTATAGAACGTGATTTTAATTCTTGATATTTTTCTCTCTCTCATACATATATGTGTAAATTCATATATATTATAATGATATAAAATACACCGTAAACATAACTACGAGGAGCGGAACCAATGACCCCACTGAAAGTCGAGATGGCTCCGCCGTTGACTCCCCAAACCATTTTCTTTACTTCTTCTTCTAGCTACCTAACCATTTGTTAAATTCTCACCATGATTCTCTGACACTCCTTTTTATTTTTTAGAATAAAAAGATGCTTTCACATACTCCATAGCTATTTTAACTCTCTCATATAACATGGTGTAAAAAACATCGTCATATGAAGAAAATGGAGAACATAATAAAATCAAAACTTGATCCTCATCATCGATTTTCAAAAGAGGTTAATCTACTATAGGACCAGGGGCATGTGCCCCTCCTGACCTCTCGTTTTATTTTTATGTTTTCGATAGCAACTTTTTTTATGTATTTAGTCTTAATTTGTAATATAGCCCTTGTGTATAAATGAATATCCTATTGATCATATATATTTTTCTTAGAAAGATATGTCTTGGATTCAAATCTTATTGTCTTCAATTTAACAATGCCCATTAGCTGTTTATTTTCTATTTACTAGTGTATTTTAGAATATATTGTACATGTTATCCCATTCAAATTTATTTTTTATATATAATTTATTTTATGAAAATATGTGAAATTTATTATGTACTCACTTCAATTACGTTTAAAAACATGAGATTGTCACATTGGTTAAACCGAGATTCACTCTTTAGAAGTCGCCCGCTAATTGGTGTTAATGTTAAGAAAATCATCAATATCCTTATGGAATCCTTATTCTATTTATTAAGAAAATTATTAATTCTAAGAATGGGCCTCAAACACAACTAATACACAAGTTTTCAAATATCAAAATTTCAAAAAAATGGTAGTCATATTCAGACCGACCCTTACGTTCTTATGTCTAACGGTGTCCCATAAATGAAAATCCTAGATTTGTTACCATTTTCGGAACGTAATTAAGCCTTTCTTGTCACCCAAAAGGTTTAAAAATGGATAGAGGGAGAGGTTGATAAGCCTTTCTTGTAGTAAATAGTATTTACAAAAATGTTTCTTCGACCTCCTCATATTTGGTATAGTACTGAGTAGGAGTTACAATGGAATTTAGAAAGGGCTTCATCATCCTCGAATCCCCGTTTGAGTAGGAGTTACAAGGAATTAGAAAGGGCTTCATCATCCTTGAATACCGTTCAGATCGATAAGAAATCCATTTTATCACTCTTGACAAATGACACATTTGATAAATACATATGAACATCAATAATTTCACATGACATGTGGTAAGATCTAGATCAAGTACTCCATCAAAGAGAAGATAGAGCGAGAACTGACCAATCAGACGAAAGCACATGGATTGCTGATGTGTCAATCCAAAGAGAAGTTAATCAAGACCATTGGATTGATCAGATAGTCTAGATCCACTTAGTTGTTATTGTTGAAAAGCTAGATCTCAGGAAATATTCTGATGATCCTATTTTCAGATAGAATTAGATAAGTTGTATAAGATTTTATGTAACCGATTAAAAACCTATAAATAGAGGCAAGATGCAACTCCAAACGGAAGATAACAACTATCAACACTCATTAGCCTTGTAAACCCTTTCTCCATAACAAAATACTATCAAAATCTCCCCGTGGTTTTTCTTTCCTTTAAGAGGTTTTCACGTAAATTATGATGTCATTATTTTTTCTCTATTTTTAAATTATTCTCGTGATTTTCATATTATGATGTAAGAAATTCACGATCGATTCTCAAAGACGGTAGTTTTTTTCCTTTACATTTGATGGTTTCATTGAGAACAAGAGAAAACTCAAGAAATTCCTTCCCAAAACGCTCAAAACTAAATCAAACGCCCCCCTCAACAACTGAAGCGGAAGTGGAAACGAAAGAAAAAGTGGAAACGGAAGCTGAACCGGAAGCAAGAACGAAAAATCCAGCAATACAGAAACTCAAAATAGAAGCAGAAACAAAAATGACTACAAAACCAAAAACGGAAGCGAAGAGCGGTAAACTCATTCATATTCGTTTAAAATATTTCTTTTGTGCAATTATTATTTTAAAAAAAAAATTATTAACTCTATTCGTGGAATCGAATCTGGAAAATTGTGGCAATGGTCGCTGTCGTCATCACCAATTGTGAAAGGCAGCATTGCCACCATGGAAACGTTGCTACCAAGGAAAATTCAAGCAAAACAAAAGAGCGGATATTAAAAGTTGAGCACAAAAAGCACATATCAGAAAAGCTCAGAGAGGTCATTTCAGAAAAGCTCAGAAAAATCAGACCAGAAAAGCTAGAGAGCTCAGATCAGAAATGCTCAGACCAGAAAAACTCAGAGAGCTCAGATCAGAAGATCTTAGAAAGCTCAAATCAGAAAAACTCAAAGAGTTCAGAATAGAAAAACTCAGAAAGCTCATATAAGAAAAACTCCGAAAGCTCATATTAGAGAAGCTCATATCAAAAGAACTCAGATCAGAAAAACTCTAAAAGCTCATAACAGAAGAGCCCTAGAGAGCTCAAACCAGACAAGCTCATAAATCTCATACTACAAAAGTTCATAAGGTTCAGAACAGAAGAGCTTAGAAAAGCGTGGAACAGAAGAACTCATCAAGCTTATATCAGGTCAGCTCAAAAAGAGTGGAACAGAAGAACTCATCAAGCTCATATCAGACCAGCTCAAAAAACTTAAATCAGAAAAGTTGAAGCCAGAGCTTCAGAACAAAAAAGCTGAAGTCAGAGCTTCAGAACAGAAATATAGAAGTGAAAATTTCTAAACAGAGAAATTTCAGCACTTCAGAAAAGAAAAATAAATTTAGAAGAGAAATTATTAGCATTTGCTTTTTGAATCTCAAAGGTATAGGTGAAATTTTAGAAAAGAAAAAAAATTGATAATAAAAGAATTTCAAAGCAGAAATTCCAGAGCAAAGAAAATCACGTTCACATCAGTCAAGAAAACTGTGACTTCAAAATGGAAACACATTGAGAACGGGAAATATTGTTGCAACGGGAACGATAAACTTGAGAATGGGTAACATTGTGGCAACGACAACGGAAACTTTGTGGTAACGGCAATTGAAAAGTTGTGGCAATGAGAATGAAAACGGTAATGGGCATGATACTAGAAACGGGAGCGTAATGGAAGCCAAAATGAAAGCGGCATGACAACGAAACTAGAAGCGAAAAATGAAAGTAAGGAATAAAGAAACAACATAAACGGAAAATAGAAGCCTCATACCTAAAGTTTCAAAAGTGCAAATCTCGCAAACCGAAATCAAGAATGAAGGGGCATGAAGGGAAAGTGAAAAAAAAATGACAGACGAGGAGCAGGCAACGATATTCAGAACTTGCAAATGACATTTATAAAAATACATTGAACTCAAAGCTAAATATTCACTTTTTATTTACTTGGCTTCTCTTAAATATGTCGTTTTATCCATTAAAAATGTGAATTTATTATTTGATGTATAATCTTGAACATTTAAGTGCATATGATCATGCTTTACATGTGTTAGCGTAAATCACATTTATAATGCTTGGATCGGCTAGTACACTCGTATTGATAGCTCAACCAAATAAACATTAGCATGACACTATCTCCTTATCGAGCATCATGAAAATAATTTATTATGTTATGTCTAAATTGATTTGAGTTATTAAACATTATCAAACAAAAATATCTTTTTTTGAGATCATGCATCTAACTCGAGACACTAAAAATAGCGTATTTAACTCGGCCAACTTAATGCTCGATCATCTTACCAGAGTGGTCTTTGACATGGAAACCATTAGATATCAAACAGGATTAGGTGTTTAAACTGAAGAGAACTATACTGAAAATAATATATCATTAGAAAGATACAGAAATTAACTTCTTGAAGAATTTTGCGGAACTCAATTTGGAATTTCGAGGCAAAAGTTATGGCAGTTTTCATACAAGTTGTTCATAAATGAAGATTACGTAGAATAGTAAATTTCGGAAATTATACTGTGTCAAACGGGAACTAACCACATGGAGAATCATATATTATTATGAAGATATAGAAGTCTACTTCCTGGAGAATTTTAGGGAATTGATTTTGGAGCTCACAACAAAAAATAACGATGATTTTTGTGAAGGCAGTTCGAGAAAGCAGAATATGCAGAATGATCCACTTCAGAAATTAAACTGAATTTAGTAGGATTCAATTACACGGAAAATATTATATCGACTGAAAGATACGAAAATCCACTTTATGAAATTTTTTACGGAAATTTATTTGAAGCTCCTGATCAAAAGCTATGGTAATTTTTGTTGGTGTCGTTCAGGAAAGTAAACCTATAAACACTTTACAAGTTTAATTTTTAAACTGTATCAATTTATATATTATTACATAGCAAATAATATATCTTTAGAAAGATATAAATGTTTAGTTCTTGAAGAATTTTGTAAAACTTGATTTGGAGTTCTTGAGAAAATATTACGACAATTCTCGTGGAAGCTGCTCAGGACAACAGATTATGCAAAACCGTTCCCATCTCCAGATTTTCCCGTTCTGGAGACATGAAAGTCCTGCAATGAAATTATGAAATGGTACACTCATTCCTCACTCATTTCAATAAATTATTATGTTATTGTTCTTGTACAACATTCTTGTCATAGATCTTGACGGATGAGAGAATGAAAAGAAAAATGAAGAAACGAGATAAACTCTATCAATGAGCCCGTATTGAAGAAAACGATAAAACCCTATCAATGAGCTTGTAGCAAAAAGAAACTGAAGGAACTTTATAATCAGTAGTTGTTCTCAAAAGAAGACTATAAGTCATCTTCAAACAAATCAATCCCTGTGAACGAAAAAAAGTGATAACGGAAAAAGAATTACAAATAATGGAAAAAGAAAATTTGCTATCCCTGGAAGAAAGGAAAAATTACAAAAAGATACGAGAGAAAATGGTTGCATCAGCGGCAACATCCTCAATAGAATGGTTGGCAGTTGCATCCTCAATGAGAAGGTTAACAACGACATGTTAAATAGTTGCTTGGAAAATTTATTCTGCATGTTCTGACAAAAAGGTAAATAACGGTGATTAAACCTGAGCACAAGGATGGGAAGCGACGAAAGAAATGATTGGGGAGAGTAAAATCGTCAGAACAAAATCTGAAGCGTCGAAGCAGACCCCCTAGTGAGAACGAAACCGAGCGCCAGATCAGATCTTTTACTGAGGATGGAAACCAAGCTCCATATAAGATCTTGTAGCGAAAGCAGAAACCAGGCTCCAGATCAGATCTTATAGCAAAAACAGAATTCGAAGCGTCGAAGCAGACTCCCTAGTGAGAACGAAACCAAGCGCCAGATCAAACCTTTTAGCGAGGATGGAAACCAAGCTCCAGATCAAATCTTGTAGCGAAAGCGAAAACCAAGCTTGATATCAGATCTTGTAGCGAAAACAAAATTCGAAGCTCCAGACCTGACCCCTAGCGAGAACGGAGTCGGGGTGCCAGATCAGAGCTCTTGGGGAAGATGGAAATCAAGTGTCAGATCAGACCTCTTGAGGAAGATGAAAATCAAGCGCTAGATCAGACCTCTTAGCGAAGATGGAAACCGAGTACCAGATCATATTTTTATCAGGAGCAAAGACCGAAGCGCCAGATCAGGCTCTTAACGAAAATGGAAATTAGATAGCCAAGTCATTTTCTTAGCGAGAACGAGAATTAAAAACGTTGAAACAAACCATTATGAGAACAAGAGAATGAAATAAAAGAAAGCACACGCAACCCTCAAACGCAAGTCAGTTGGTAAAGCAACTCTCTATAATTGTTGATAACTTTTTCAGATCATTATTATTGCAGGTCTCAAAGAATATAATGTAAAGGATCAAGAAATCAAATCATTACACCTGAATGAAGAAAGATTTCATTAAGTGTAATGTGGGCAAATGAACAGGAATAATTTCACACGACACGTGGTAAGATTTAGATCAAATACTTCATCAAGGAGAAGATAGTGCAATAACCGACCAATCAGACGAAAGCAAATAGATTGCTGATGTGGTAATCCAAATAGAAGCTAATTAAGACCATCAGATTGATCAGACACTCTAGATTCACTTGGTTATTATTGTTGATAAGTTAGATCTCAGAGAATATTCTGATGATCCTATTTTCAGATAGAATTAGATAAGCTGTATCAGATTCTATGTAACCGATTAAAGGCATATAAATAGAGGTAAAATGCAACTCTAAACGGAAGACAACAACTCTCAACACTCATTAGCCTTGTAAACCATTTCTCCATAATGAAATACTATCAAAATCTGCTCATGATTTTTTTTTCCTTTAAGGGTTTTCCACGTAATTTATGATGTCATTATTTCCATTTTTTCTAAATTATTCTCTTGATTTTCATATTATGATGTAAGAAATTTACGACCGATTCTAAAAAACGGTAGATTTTTTCCTGTACAACATAATCAAAGAAACAATTATTGGGCAAAATTGATGTTTAATCTCCCAAGTTTTACTTGAATTCCCAATTCAGTCCAGTTAACCAGATTTTCTCTGTAAGTTGTCAAATAATTTAAAATTTTACGATCAGATTCTTTTTATTAACCACAAAACTCAATGTTAATGACGTAGAAAACAAAAGTGTACATGCACTTGGATGTTAATTAGAAACCTTCCAGGTAATGAAAAACACAAGTAATTTCCAAATTTGAGAATTAATAAATGAAACCATTTAGCTAGTCGCAACATTGTATATTAATCGAACGATTTATTGGAAAAAGTAAACCTACAAAAAAATAAATCGAAAATAAAATAAACTTAGAGAGAGCAAAAAAATCGATTTTACTATTAAATTTCTTCACTAGAGACAAATGAAAAATTCGTGACAGATAACCACAGTCAAACGATTCATAAAACACAAAGGAAAAATGACAGTAAGCTAGAAAGGAGCAGTTGATGAGTTCAGAGAATCTGGAAAGGGTTTTGGCATCATCCTTGACTAACAGCTCTTCCAACCATCCATAATGGATTTAATTTGGTCTGACTCCGACCCCATTTAATGGAAGAAGTGGAGTTATTGTTGTTTGCCTCGAAAAAGAACTTATTCACAGCAAGTGCACGTGTAAACCAATACCCAAACATATTCATGTCTCCTCAACCATATCCACAAGAATTCCTCCTCAAATTTCTACCCATTTTTCAGACATTAAGAAAGGTAACGTATTTTACAGACATTATAAGCCCATCCCTATTGGTTTCTCTTACATTATATACAGCAGCTTCTTTTGAATAAATCCAGCGAAATATTTGATGGGACTTCTTTTTTTCCCTATCAATAACACAACTCATTCAACCGTGTAGGAGAGAGAAAAATAACTAAATATAAGACTGGCAAAGCACACGTCATCTAAAAACGCCTAAATGATATTTTGATATGTAAAATCTGTTTATATTCATAATTATTTTCATATGTATAAAATGATTAATTAAATATGAGTTAACTGAACTCATAAGATCACACACGCAGCAGTATTATTTATGTTAACTAAGTTAGATCTGTAGAAACTAAACTGAAGTAAAAGTAGTAGGGGCCCAAAATGTGTCATCATTTCATGAAATGTGTAAGCTTAAGTTTCCTACCAGCTCCCAAAATTCAAAAAAAAAAGTTATTGCGTGAAAATAGCCATTCTAATTAACTACCAGAAGTGATTTCATTACTTAAAATAATGAACCCAAAAAAATAATGCCCCAAACTTTTTTTGTTCATTTCTGTATTTTATTTGGTTTGATCTTTACCTGAAGTAGAAAACCAGAAGCCATTTTTCATAAAATAAACTTCCATAAAATCACTAAATTTACAGTCATTCAATCAGATTGTAAAATGCATATATTATCTAATCAACAACAAGTTCTAAAATGGTAACATTTTTTTTAGGGAAAAAAAGGAAAACCCAGAAAATGCTCAAACAAGAACTCAAATCTTCCTAGCTAGGCATCTACTTAAATAGTAAATAAAGCACAAAAATAACAACAAAAAAGTTGACCTAATTGACAAAGTAGATTACTTGTTGAAAAGGATCACCATTGATTAGAAAGGAGGGCGACCAGTTGCCCAATAAGCCTCACTTGGCATTTGAATTGAGTTGAGAAAGTTTGGAGGCAATCCATGAAATAGAGGTTGATTCCCATCTCCTAAAATTTGTTGTTGTTGTTGCTGTTGTTGCTGCTGATTAACAGCGTTGGGCGATCCAATTGAACTTCCTTGCATTGGCAATGGAGACTCATCTTCTTCTAGAGGAAGACGCTCGTACGCAGCGTTACTAAACGATGCTGCCATGATCACCACAGGACCGGAAGCGAGTAACGTCCCAACAACACTTCCACCGACAACCTGCCCTTGCCCACCAGCTAAGTAGATAGTCAAGCCAGTGGCGGCTGGTGGAGCTGGTGGCGGCAAAAACGATCCTGCTAATGATAAGATCTCGAACCTTCCATGTAATGTTACAATTGCACCTGGTGATGCTGGTTGTTTTAGAGTTACATTTGTTACTGTTCCTGTCCCACTCAAAATGCAAATGCCTCTTTGCCGGCGACGAGCGAAGGTGGCCACGCACTCGACGATATCGCACCCATCCGCGACCTCGATGACGTGAGTGCGTAGAGCATTAGCGCTGTCGCGTGTGATGATGATTGGAGGCTTGGGCTTGTTCTTGGATCCCGCGGGTCTTCCTCGAGGTCTTCTTGTCATTTCTCCTTCTACGGAACCCGTAACAAGTTCCTTGCTTCCATCACCGCCGTTTCCACTGTCGCTATTGTCGTCACGATCTCGTTTCAAGGCTCGGTTTAGGGCTCCGTTGCCGCTTTGCTGGTCTTCCGAATTTTGTTGGTGGTGGTGGTGGAAATCATGGTGTTGTTGCTGGTGATGTAGATGGAAATCTCTAGTATGAAAAGGAGGAGGAAGAGAGTGGGAATCCATATCTTGATTTAATTTTCCTTCAAATCTTTTTTGGAAGTAATATCTCAAAGCTCTCACTTGATGATCCTCACAACCATGAAAAAGGACCCCAAAACATCTTTTAAGCCAAAAAAAATTGAATAAAACGACCCACAAATTACTTAAGGAGCAAACGATTAAGCTTGTAAGTTAAAATTCAAGTAGAAAGAGAGAAAGAGAGAAGAAATGAAGAATTACAAAAGAAGACTTAATGGGTGTCTCTCTTTTGATGCTTTCTTGCTATCTTTCACTTAGACATCACCTGAAATTGAAGGGAACAAGTGAATTTTTGGTGTCACCCACCCAATTTTGAGCTGAAATTGAAATCCATATTTGGGTATGAAGTATTATTTTTTGAGGGGAGGTTTTGGTGGGAGAGAGATGAAGATTAGAGGATGCATGGTTTAGGGGAAAGGGTTTGATCTATTTTCGTTTGGAGCAGTTAGTGTTGTTTGGAGTTAGGGTTAGATTGAGAAAGTTGATGTGAGATGGTTTTGGATTTGGTAGAACTGTGTGCTTATGGGCGGTGCTTAGCTCTCTCTCTCTATCTCTCTCTCTATCTCTCTCTCACTATTATTAATGTTAGGAATACAATTTATTCAATTCACATAAAGTCCAAGTCTTTATCTACTAATTGAACCCTTCTCTACATCAACAACTCTTCTCTTTCATTATTCCATCCTTTAATTCATAATGAACCTTTTCTTCTTCTTTCATTATTTGTTGTTTTCCCTCTTGTTCTCTTCTTATTCTTCTTCTCTATATTTATTTCATTAACTTTTCAATATATATCTTATTGCTTAATTATGAATACTTGCCGAATAGGGTTTCTCGACAATTAGAGTTTAACCCCTTAGAACCGTCCAATTCGATCTTGATGGCCCACAAAATTGCAAATTAAAAATTAAAAAAATTATTATTGCTGTTTTGCTTAAAAAGAAAAAAAAATTAATGATTTATGTCCCTTTCAAAACTGTTCAGATGTGACCAGACAACCCTTTTGAGTTGTTATTGTTAATAATAAATATTGTTCAGATGTGATCGGACAACCCTTTTGTGTTGTTCTTTTAAATTCTAAGTTATTGTTAATAGTAAATACTCGAAGAAGAGAAAAAGAGAGAGATGAGGAGAGAAAAAATGAGAAAAGTTTTTCTTCTTCAAATATCTTTTTCTCTCTTCTCCTAATATGCTACTGTTAACAATATCGATAAAAAATTATATAGAAGTACAAAAATACGTGTAGACTCTTAATTGAATGTTGAGAGTTGAGAATAAGAGCGGGAATGACTATAAAAAGTGAATCTAATATCATATTTGATCTTTTGACAAAAAAAACATCAGATTTGATAATGATAATCTCTCGCTTAAGATAGTGAAATTCTCTGATGTTTGATTAAAATTAATAATTTTTTTCCAAAATTTATATTTTACATGAAATAAAATTATCAAACAGCGTGAGAGAGAGAGGTGGTGTGCTTCAATTTTTCATGGATCCACATCACTGCTGTCTGTAAAAGAAAAAAAAATCTTAATCTAATTAATCTTATATTATAATAAAAGATAATATGGAGTTGATGGCTGAATAAGAACCCTAACATTATGGTCCCGCGTAGTCAGCATCACACGTGTTTATTCCCCTTTGCTTTGTAAGTCCGATTACTTTAACAAAAAACCATCTTGTCAACAATTAATTAAGCAGTCTCCAATTAATTAAACAATATTCCTTTAGACGACAACCATACTATGTGATTGGTGCAGAGCTAGAGAATTGATTATTCACTTAAATTGTGGTGATTCTCAAGTGAGGGGTTATGTTTCCATAATCGTGATTGTTGTGTGAAAACGGTGATCGCGATCATCTCAATATGTTTATGAGATGATGTGATAATTTTTTGATTTTTTTCTATTTTATCTTTATATGATATTAAATTTGAGTCGTTCATTTAAAAAAATGAACGATCTATATAAAACATGAAAGTATTCTCATCCATTATTCACATGCTTTCTCTTAAACCAGATATATAGAAATCAGAAACACATAAACCCTCACATCCATGCACACTAAAGGATAAAAGCAAAAAAAAAACCAAAACGATTTGATCTTCTAACCTGAGGAGTTTATGTAAGGATTTAAAGTAATTGAATTGATTTTAAGCAATTTTAATTAGCACAAATTTAAGTTATTTTTAACAATTTAAACCAGATTATAAATCAATATTATTATATTTTATCATTTATGAAGACGTTCTTAGCACTTAAAAGTCAATGTTATAACCTAATACATCACTTGTTAAAATAAATTTGAGCAATCAAATTGCAGAAACCATCAAATTTGTCCTAACTTTGAGAAAAATATATAAAAAAAGCAGCCACTTCTTGCTTAGCTCTGAAGTTAATTAGTGGGAGTTAGAAAAGTTTGTGAAGTGCATGTGACATGGTGTGTAATATTATTGCAAATCGGGATTGGCATGTTTAAGTAAACAGGCTGTAAGGGAAAGGTTTGACCGCAATACAAATCCAAGACTGTTGGGAGTCTTACTGCTAATATATAAAAGCAACCGAAGATGGCGCTGACACTTTTCATATCACCTAAATCTCCACACCATTTCCACTACCCTCTCCTCTTCAAACGACCTTACTCTGCCCCTCGCATGCTCCTCTCTCGGGACGCTTCTCCATGCACCAAAAGATGCTTCTTGTCGGTCTCTCTCTCCTCTCTCTAACATATATATATACGGTGGTCCCTCTGTCCACATTAGAGTTTATCATCAAATGGAGGAGAGGAAACATGCCTTAACTACTGTTCCATTGCATTTCAAAATCATAAACAATTCAACCCCAAATTAATTAAAATCATGTATAGCGATTTTACAACTTTTATCAAAGCCTACGTAATTCTACACTAATTAGGTTTTACTTAATTTGTTCAGTTTAGATCTTTTTTTTTGTATTATTATCGGGAGTTGTTATATAATATTGTTACCTTTTAAGTTTACATTCTTTAAATTATGAATTAAGTCTCATGGTGTCACAGTGTATAACTAAATTACGAGCCTTTTGTTGTAAATCTTTATTATCATTTGGAGGCTCAAGCTCTAGTCTCACTATGCATAAGTAATCCTACAGCAATTAGTGATTGGCTGTCTACCTCATCCAAAATAAAGTGTCAGAGCCAATCAAGAAAACTGAAGCAAATCATTGACATGATAAACTAAAGTTAAGAGAGTTCTGACCGAGTTAACGGATAAGATTGATTCACAGTATAAAATAGTCATACTTTATCTCCTATTTTATTTTGAATAAAAAAGATTTTATATAATTAAATTGTACTCTCAATTTTAACCTATAAATAAAGTATGATATAACTCGAAAACTCAAGTGAATACAATCAATCTACTCTCTCTACGTTATTCTCTATCAGTTATTTTTGTATTGTAAAATTTTTTTCACACCTACATTTAAATGTATATTGGATTTGAAAATATGAATATGTTAGAAAGTCTAATTATTTTTTCAGGAACATCAAGAAAAGAAGAAAAAATTGTTGCTGATAATTAAAACATAAATAAATATTGGACCTTCCTCTCTCATAGATGTTAAAAATAGTAATTTGCGAACAAAAGACTGTTCACGTTGACTATACACAATAATTTAACAAAGATAATTAAATACTTGATAATAACAATTAATTATAAGATGTAGCTTTGACTTGACTTTAATTTATCTAAGGAAATTAGATGGATCTTTAAGAGAGAGGACCAATAGTCTTATATATATGTGGACAAAATATTTCATTAAATCAAGTAGGACACTTGTCACAAATGCTACAAAGAAATGACTAGGCATATACCAATTTCAATCACCTCTTGCTTGATATGACAAATGGAAGATGATAATTAATTGAGGCATTAAATCTTCAATTCTTAATTTATTGCAAATATTTTTGAAATATTCTGTCAATAAATATTAATTTTCATTTAAAAATGTTATGCATTAACATAATACTCATTCATAATAAATTTAGCACAGGAATAATTTAATTCACATCACGTCTTAATTTATTTTATACGAAAGGTTAATGCTGTGACTATTAATATTTGTTGTCCGTCGACGTCATCCATTTATTTTCCTCATAAATGTATGTGTATATATATTATTTGGTTACTGTATGTTAGGCTTAAGCCAAGTCCCTCACTCTCAGTTAAGCAATGCCGTATCTGGAAAACGACTCAAAGTCATACGTTCAAACAAGCTCAAGTGATCTGATGATGATATGCATAGTGTTTCCATTTGTTTGGAGTGTATAATGATTAAATAAATTGAATACAAAATTCCTCAATATTAAGCATCAATAATGTATTGACAGCCTTATTTCAAGCCTCAATTTGTGTTAAATGTTTGTTTTTTGTCATAAGGAGAAATCTGACAACCCGTTGATTAGAGGATTATGGGTTGACATGTCTCAGATTTTCTTTGCCAAAGAGAATGGATGTAACACCCCAGCCGAAAGAGTTTTTCATTAATAAATAAGATAACATATAAGTATAAGGGGCATACTCTAAGACAAAAAATAAAAAACTCAAGTTGGAGGAGAAAATCAATAGCTGCATTAGGATATCTCAACTAAGTTGATACTTTCGTAGCATCCTCATCATCTAACTTTAACCAACCAATGCAAAGAAAAAAGCCGGAAGGAACATAACTGACGAAGTCTCAACCAGAATAAAGCTCAAAGAAGCCCCCCCTGACTAGCCTCGTTAAAACATTTCCTGGAAAAAAACCCCAAAGGAGAAAATCTAGAAAAGAAAAAAAGGGTACTAGCCAAAACCAAGGACTATAAATCAAGAAAGTTAAAATCTGAATGAAATCTATCCTCTAAAACATTCAAAACAGTATCACCTGAAGCATATTTACCCATCTTAGCATAAGCATCCGCCGAATGATTATTCTCTCTAGGACAATCGGAGAAAACTACTCGATTAAAGCTACTCGTTAGATGAATAGTATCGACGACTACATAAGCAACATCTCAAACTGAGTGATTACAAGCTTTGATATCATTAATTAAGTTCAAAGAATTGGAGAAAATATCAATGTCATCAATACTAGCCTGAGAAGAGTTTTCGATAGCCCATAATAATGCATAAGCCTCGACGAGAAAAGCACTAGACACATATGATCTTTTACCCATACCAGCAGCAAACAGATTATCACCTGGATCCCAGAGGCACCAACCCAAACCATTTGTACTGCTCACTGCATCTCATGCTGCATCCGAATGAAATCTCCAATCCCGAACTTCCACCGAAGTAGAAAACTGACTAAGAGGAGGATGATCAACAACTCCAACAGAAGGCAAGATCCAACTCTCCATATGTCCTTCAACAACTTTAACTGCATCTAATGGATCAAAAACAGCAGATTCGAAACAAGCTTTATTCATGCACTTCCGGAGTCTTCAAAGGCCGAAAATAAACCATTGTATGGGCAAATCCTGATCTGGGTGTTTCTCCAGTTTATCTAGAATTAACGTCCAAAAGTCTAGAAAGGAGGCGCCTTCAAGTCTTCTAGAATCTAGATTAAGAGGGCTAACAAACCAAAATCTAGAACAACAGTAAAAAAAAATATGTTTAACAGATTCCTCCTCAGACCCACAAATGTGACAAACATGATCAATATTCATATCTCTCCTCACCAAATTTCCTTTACAAGCTTTAAAATTAGGGGGACACGTCTCAGATTGGAAAGATAGAAAAAGCTCATGAGACTCACAAACATATAATTAATTAAATTCGTTAGATTAACCCCAACATCAGACATAATTATTTCTTTTTAATTAAGTGGAGCTTATAGTAACTATGGCAAAGTTGTCATACCAAGTGCCCCCAAATTCGAAGGCAAAGAAGAAATGCCAATCTTTGTATATAACTCTTAGATTAAATTTATACATAAATATGTCACAATTTAAAAGTTTAAAAGGTAAGTTTAAGTAGAGTCGAATAACCCCATAATTGATCACATTACATAAGTTGTTGACTCAAATATTGGAGAAATTTGTGCAATATTAGAATCCAAGCTATAATAAAGAGCAAGATGTTTATTCCAGTATGAATGAAAGTATATATTTTATCTATTTTTCAAATAACAAAAAGAATAGTTGGTTATTGAGAAAATATAAGGGAATTGGCTAACATGAGATTTTGAAAGTACTAACACAGGTTGAATGTCTTGGCAAAGTTCAAGGTTTAACTCTTCTTAGTGGCTCTTAGAGAAGTGGTATATCTACATCTCATCGTTTATCATTTGATTACCTTAAAGTTTCGTCCCCGGTATAAGTGCGATGGAGGGGATATCGACGTGGTGATGGATGAGCGCAATATTCCCTGATGGATAGTGAGGTCAACCTCTCCTCCTACCCATTTTATGTAACCATAAAAAACTCACAAACATTAGTACAAGGTAATAGACAGACCCTTTGAAACTAGGTGAACTTTCCCTACTAGTTGCCCTCTTTGCAAGAATTAGAAGTTTTGCCTCTAATCAAGGTATATCAAATTTCATCTATTGATAATCAAGACCCTAATGTTTATTTTCATCCTCAAAATAAAAAAAGAAGATATGCATCACTACATTCATGATCACAATCTAGTTTTAAGGTGCATCTTGCAGTGTACTTGATAAAAACGAGATTGTTCAAAATATATATCAACACACAAAATGACTACAATTACGCTTATTGTTCATGTGTGCATTTATTCCTGTGTGACATCCATACTATTTAAGGGATAATAATGTTTTGTTGCTCATATACATAGAACTGAAACAACGACGTTGATGATAAGATGCTAGTAGGGTTCAATAAAATTAGTGTTTTATTCAGAATGGGATGCAGATGATGACGAAGATAGAAAGACGACGTTGTAGTAACTATCAACGACCTAATTATTGTTATAATTATTAATTAATATTATTTGTCAATGTGCATAGATTAAACAAATGAACCCATCACCATCTTCTATTATATAAATAAATATATCACCACAGAATAAGTCCATCAACCACCAATCAAACAAGTAATTCAAGAAAATAAAACAATTAAAAAAACCTTAGACGAAATTAAAAAAGAACATGTGAGAAGCAACAATCTATTGCCACGAATTTAGGTTGGGGTTATGCATGTTCTTTGTTTGTTTGTTCACAAGCCCTAGATTTAGGTTGGAGAATTTTTTTTTTTGTAAATCTCATATCTCTCTGCTTAATTATTTTCAAGTGAAGGCCAGACAGATCAAACAGTACTCACATGTGAGATTTACTTGTAGTTTGCTTAGAAAATTGGAATCATTTTGAGAGAAAAAACATTGATCAACAAGCCAAAAGACAAATTTTAAGCACACTCTCGTGATCTATGTATGACAATTTTGCCTTAGAATCTTTTTAGTCTTTGTTTATCATGTTTCCACGGTCATGTTACTGTCGTTGTCTATCTTTCTTTCTCTTCTCAGTATGTCATTGTTAATAGTGACACATAATTTTTTCATGCGTGGATTAATATATCTAAACTTTGGTACCTTTATGCATAGTTGTCGAAGATACTTATGACGTGGCAAAACTTATACGCATTATGAGCAAGTGAATTCGTACATGGATCCTTACTACAAGTCGTTGAAGAGGGGAATAATTGTTTAAATTGATACAAAATAAAAGTAAAAGGCTTTAATTGGTTACAAGTCACATAATTTGGAACCAAGTGTACTTACCCTAATATTTTTTTGTTAAAAGAAACATTTTTATGATTAATGAAAGGGTAGAAATCATTGAAGCCCCTAAACTTCAGGTTTTTTAGACACTTTATTCCTTTAACTTTCAAAATGTTATTTTTTGATTTCTAAATAGATGTCCTTTATATTTATAAGGCAAGTGTACGGCATGTGACCCACTTTTGAGCAACTAGAACCCACTAAACTTTTATTGTTTCACTTCAGTTAACTTTAAGAACTTACAGTTAGTCTCTTAACTTTCAACAAGTACCGCGTTGCCAAAATTAAGGAATTTTCCTCCTCTAACACTCTGCTACAATCCGCTCTCAGCAACCTCATGGTGCAAATATTCTTAGTCACATAGAATTCAAGTAAGCAAGCCACAAATGACGAAAATTCAAGCCTGCTTGATGAGAGTGAGAGCGATGAAATATGCTAGATTTGGGAACTCTCCATAATTTAAAAGCCAGGATTGTGAGTGCCACAATATATATTGTCGTCTCTATTTCCCCAAGCAAATAAACAAGTTATTGGTAGAGCCTAAAATAAGTGGAATCAACGAAGTAGTGTAATATGTAGTTGATATTAACAAAAGCATCTATTGTTGATATTAATAAAAGAAGAACGAGTGTGTAATTTAAAACCATAGAATATATGTTTTGAAAGTTAAGAGACTACAACGTTCGTTTTTTAAGTTTTGTACCTAAATTGTTCAGGATCAAAGTTCAAGAGGTACCAGTGACCGCAAAATGAGCATACGCGCACCACTCATGCCCTTTTCTGTTAATGGAAGTAAATGACGTTTATTTACAGACTAAAAGTTCAACAGAATAAAGTATACAATTTCAAAGTTTTAGGACTAAAATATGCAGAGACCTAAAATTCAGAGACCGTATATGAGCCATAGATCCAATTTAGCTACACGACTAGCTCAAGAACGAGGCGTGCACATGTGGAAAAGGGGGAAATTGAGGCTGTTGATTTAAGGTTGATGGGGGTGGAAATGGAAAGGATGATGACGGAACCTTCTTGAGTGTGCACGCAGACCACGAGAAGAGGCAAAGAGTTCAGGAAACCAGTGGCATTTAAAGGCACAAAGGCTTGGAAACTCGTGGAGGCTATTGACAATAGTCAAGTACAATGCTAGTTCTAAGCATTACACACTACAGTACTCAAAACCTCATTGTCCGAAATGTACCTAAAACATAACTGGTTTATTAACCACAGATTTTCAAGCACACTGAAATTGTGGTTCATTCCAAAAGAAAACAGCACAAACACCAATACACAAGAGAAGATCTGAACGAGGAAGCCAACATATGCTCTTGATTTTTTCGGTAAATTAAACTTTAGATCAAGAAACAACAAAGTTTGTTGTCTCTGTCAATCTGATCCCTGAAGTTACAATTCTACAATTTGGTCTCTAAACTTAAAAATCACTGGCAATCAACCCCTTTCATCCGTATCCAATAACTTTTTCGTCATCGACATGACCGGTAAATGACCTGCCTATGCAAAATGATGTAGTTTTTCATTCGAAAATTAAGCAGAAGCCCACCCTTTTCACCAATGTCTCACATGAGCAGTTAACAAATGTTGATGGAAGGTGTTAATGCTAATGATTTATAGCCACAAACATGAGGGTGGGGTACAAAATATATTTTACCCCTTAATTTCATTAAGAATGGAAAGATATAAAGAATCAGTGCATATCCGAATTGGCAGTAACAATGAAATGCCTTGCACCTACAGTTAAATTGTAAAAAAGGATAGTATCAATCATCGATAGCTGAAGGATCAGAGCACAAAGACTCCAACTCTTTAGCTTTTTCATCATTAAAGCCAAGGGTAGCCAATATCTCACGACCAGGTGATTCTACCTCAGACCATATTCCGAGAAGAATACTGCTCGTCATAACTTCTCCGGCACTCCCTGGAATTTATGTAGAAATTTTAACAACCGGCGAAAAAATTATTACTTAGACACAACATCGCAAGATAGAACATATTATATTTCAACAATTCAAATTAAAAAACCATGCCGGAAGAGCCAGTCCTCTCCTTTACAAGAACTAAGATCGTCTCCTATTTACTGATCCTGTCATATCTGATTCAAAAGAAATTTAAAAAATAAAATTTTCGTTTTCATGTATTTCAGATATGAGCTGCTGCTTTTACATTCAACGACCCAAATCTGCGGGACATATCCACCTCTTGTTCACCTTTAACTGGAGGTGATATGATTCCGCTTACAGAATACAGTCATATCCAAGGTAAGTCAAAAGGTTTTAATAATATATCAGTCAATTTGTCCAAAATTTAGGCTAAATTGCAACAAAAACACCACTGTACTTTGATCACTTTTCAATCTAACCCCCTAGTACAAAAGCTTTTTGGTTTTCGGAGTCTCTACTGTCTACGAACACTTTTTACACATGTTTTGCTAATTAATCTATTCATCATCTTCTATTGTAATGCTCATGTATTTGCTCAGTATGAAACCGATAGCCTCAAATATCAGATAGAGATCAATATTTCCTTATTTCTTCTAAGGGATTTTTTGTATACTAGAGTGGCAGGGGGATTAATTGCAGAAAAGGGGAGGTACTAAATTGGGCGGAAAAAATTGTACAGGGATGCGATGGCGAAACAATCAAAGTACAAGGGAACTCTTTACACTTTAGCTGTATTTTTCCACCTAAGCTATATACGTTTTTTTTTGTAAGTACCACCTAAGCTATATACTTTGTTCTATGTTAAGATCACATAAAGCTATTACAATAGAAACTATGAGTTAACTAATGGAATATGTATGTATCTTCATCCTTAACGTGAAGAATTCATGGATAACTTGTATTCTCTTTGCAACATTGTATTCTAGCATGGAACAATTTTAAATAAGAAACTGTAACAACTTACCAGATTTTATCTTTCGATCAATAGCCCAATCAAGGACCCTTTGTGCATCTTCTGTCATTGGAGGATGCTCAGGACTGAAAAAATACATGTCAGCTTTCCCGAGTAACTTGATCGCTTCTTCACGCACCTTATAAAGCGTTATTCCATTTGCCCGCAAAAACTTTGAAGCTACACTAGTCCCTATATTACAAAGGAATATACTTCATTTGATGGAGTAATTAAAACTCTGCCAAAGTCATCGCGAACACCACATGTTTTGTACCATTAACATAAGAATAGATATTTTTTATCAGCACGTGAGATAGATCGATTTACAAACAAACAAATATACCTCATGTATAAGCATGCAATGTGAAAACAAAACATATCTTTCGGTTGCATAAGAGCATTTATATGAAGCATTCTTTTCAAGGACTTGATTATGTAGCCAAATTAATTTCGTATGATTCTTCACTGGGCACAGAGCAATGACAATTCTTTTCTCCGCCCACACTTCAACAATGAAGTGTTTGCATGCCCTATGAACATCTTGAATTGCTTTCAGATCATAATTTCCCCAAATAAGTAGGTTAAATCAGGTCAACACATGAATAATGGGGATTCTCTTTTGTTTTTTGCATCCATGGGTGACTGAGCCAGCTTAAAACAAGACTTTACTAATTATCTAGGAAGATATCAAATTTTACTACCAAGTCGATATCCCTAAAGAAATCAAAATTCACCAGTTGGAGGATTCTTTACGTTTTTTCTCTTCTATCGATGGAATTAACTCACAATCTCAATACATTAGCACATCTTAAATATCATAATTTTTCTAATTAACTAATTATATCCCCTTAATCCATGTCCATTATTCCTCTTGACATGATATTACACATGCACCTAATAAAAACTCATGAAGCTAAGACTAAGAGTAAGTAATATATCCCTAGAGTTAAAAGCAATAGTAAAATCAATGAGTTTGTGATTCGAACTGCTCTATATGCAAACTAAATAAGTATTGAAACACGATAATAACTGCGACCTACAAATTTGATCAACTAGTCATGCATATCTTCATTAGAATAATCTTCACCATTACAATTGATTTCGTCCTTAATAGAGGAGAATTGCACTCTTCAATCCCTAAAATGCGGTAAGCACTAACCCAACGACAAGTAGGTCCTAAGAGTGGGGAAGTGGCTGGATTCTGAAACTAGCTATAAAAAATGTATCTATATCTGTAAATTCAGTTAAATAGTAACACTAAAAAATTAAAGGAAGTAATTAAGAGATAAAAAGAGGTTCGCGACAGTTTGAGATTGTCAAAATTGCTTACCCTCGATGAGAATTCCCATGAGAAGGGATTCAGTCCCCGTGTTTGGGTACTTGAGCTTTCTTGCTTCTAGCTCACCCATAGCAAATGACTTTATAGCCCTCCAAGACCATCTGTTTCCAATTACTCTGATCAAATTTCACCATTGAAAGGAGAAAATCTAAAATGAAATACAAAAAGGAGAATATCTCACTTGGGGATTTTCTCGGTGGATGAAACTCTCTCTGGGTTTCTGCAAATTACCAAATCAGAAGCATCTGAAGCAACAACTGGGTCATCCAAAAATGCAAAACTGAACAAGAAAAAGTTGACATCAGAAATGGCGCTTACGCAGTGGGGAGACTGAATGAAACTGTGGCGGTGACAGGGCGAAGCTTTGGCCAATTTGGTCGGGGATTCGAGCAGTAAAGCGCCATATTTTTTGTTCCCAGCCATGGATTTTGTAAGCTTTGGGGTCTTGTGCGAATCAGAGACGTAGAATGCATCTCATGGTTTTCTCTATGCAAAGATTGGCGAAATGGCTCGTTGGTTGGGAGCGTGGCGAGAGTGGAAGTGGCCATTTCTGTAAAAACAACGGTGAAATTGCTTTTGGGAGTGCTCTGGATACGTTGAAACTTGGAGGACAAAGAAAGGTAAGGATCAGGTAATAGAGAACCAGTGTCACTTCGGTGGTCTTGGACTTAATAGGCCTTTTAATGAGCTTTAAAAAATACATGGACCTCCTTCGTCATGCGCTACATAGAAACCCAGCAATGTAGTTGCAAGAATGGCCCTAAATAAAAACTTAAAAAGGAACGTTCATATATATGTCATTTTCAAAAGGCTTTTTTAGAGAAATAAGCCATAATAGGCAAAAAAAATTCTATTTTACATAAATAGCTAAAATAATATTGTTCCTATTTTTTAAGCCTAAAAAAATAGTGAATAGACACATCTATCCTCACAATTTATAAAACCTAAAACTAACAAATCATGAAACCCTAACAGAATAAAAAAAACCCTCCCCGAGCAGCGGCGATTGGAGACTACGAAGAACCCTAGGATGAAATCTTCCATTCGAAGCTTAAATCATTCGAATCTCAATTGTGAGTGATATTCACGGCTTGGATCTCAACTATATTGGGTTTTAATCGATTTGAATCTATTTTAGTACTCTGTTTTTCTACAATCCAAAGCCATCAGTTTGAGTCTCTATTATTAGTTCGAAATAGTTTTGGTTTGAGTTTGATTTTATTTCGAATATGTGTTATTACACGGCTATTTTGTTTTCATTCACCTATGATTATGTGTCTGTCAAACACGATTACTTTAGGTTTAATATGCGATTTCGAATTACTTTGAATATGCGCGATTTATTTTTATTTTCTGAATTGCCGGTTATTGTTAGTATAAAATACCATAGATAGAGTATAATTTTCATTTTAGAGAAGAATAAAGAGTGTAATTTTCATTTGAAATTTCTGCTATATACGATTCGAATCTCTACTTGTACAATTTGAAATTTCTGTTATCTCTTTGGTGGTGGCCAGTGGATGTTTATGAGGTATATTAGAACTCAATTTCTTGTTGAACATATAGTTTTTTGTAATTTTTGTCTCTGTAATTTACTTTCTGTGCATTTTTCATTTGAATCTTTGTTGATATATGCTTTAATTAATATTTACCACGTGAGTAAATAGACATTAACTATAGGTATTAATCTAATTTTTGAATGAATCTGTTTTGCTAAGTGTATATGCAATTAAGTAAAATATAATATACTACGGGTAAATATCTAATTCCTAAAAATAACTAGGTATGACAAAGTATATACAAAGTAGCCAATGATAATATATTATAGGTATACATCCAATTCCGTGAATATATCTAATGCTATATTGTTCTTAATATGTTTCAATTAGATTATAACAGTATATGTACAATTTTCATTCGAATATCTGTTTTCGATTCTCTGATATATACAATAATTGTATGACAAATCTGTATTGGCTGTTGTACGTGCCTTCTCTCTTCTTCTGTTTTAATTAGTGTTTAATGGTGAGTAATTAGACATATACTACAGATATTAATTCAATTACTGTCTGAATCTATTTTGTTATATGTGTATGAGGATAAACATAATAATTATTGATATATAGCCAATAACCACGTTTGACAAGTTTATGTACAGTGAATTGAAGTAGTTATGCCTATAGTATCTAAGCAAATAGTCATTTACTGTTTGTTAGTCCACGTAATAAAATTTGCACATAAATATTTATGAATGAATATTTGTCTATTTACACACATATCCAGCTGAAAATACAATGAGGAAAAAACACGTTGTCAAAAAAAATATGTGAGAAAGAAAGGGCAATCAAAGATTCAAGATGACGTAACTATGGAAGAAAATGACACAAGCACAAGGGATGCTCCCACAGTACAACCCAATAATGAAAATGCATCAATTAGAAAAAAGATAAACAAATCAAACAGTACATTGAAATATACTTATAGTAGTTGTAGAATTATGATAACCTTTTTTATATAAATATCATTATTATATATTTTTTGGCAGGACTAATGTGTTGTTACCAACTGAATCGTGGAAGTGTAAAAGGAAAGTCAATCTTTGTGAAAAATTGAGTATTTTAACACTCTTAAATGTTGGTTAACCCAAGAAGAAAAATAAGTCTTTAGAAATACATGTTTATGAAGCCTACTCAACATTAAAATAACAAAAATACCTCCTCAGTTAATTCTTCATTTAGCTAGGAGACAATGCTTTAGTGATAATAATGATGAGTTATGTTTTAATATTGAAGGATAAGTCATTAGATTTAGTATTAAAGCTTTTGCATTGATGATGGGACTAAATTGTGATCCCTACCCAACATTGAACAAGGAAACATTACCCGATGGCCAATTACTTAATGAAGTATTTCCTAATCTCAAATTTGTAACAAAATACATGTCTAGAGAAAGTTTGGTTTGTTCTTTTATTGCTTTTCGATATGCAAGTCTAGAGCTTAAGATAAAGTTGGCAAAGATTTATTGCTTAGAAAATCTCCTTTTGCCAAAACAATCATCTACCGGCATTGACATCAACCATTTGAAATGATCGATATAGATGAGATTTTTGAGATTACCCATGGGGTCGGTTGTCATATGAGATGACAATCGGATATGTAAAAGTTGTTCTAAAAAATCCAGCAAAATGATTCGGGTTTGGAGGATTCCCACTGGCTTTGATAGTTTAGGTGTATGAGGTGATCCCTACACTCAAGAATCCTAGCATCAAAATTGCACAATGCTTAGGAGATAGAATACCAAGAATGAGAGGGGGGGCAACCAAAGTGGAGAGAATTACAAAGCAAGGTTATTGACTTAGAAGAGGTATATTATGATTTCACTTTCATTTTTACTATATATGAATTAGAATTTTATTGTTTAATCTTAAGTATAAATGACTGAAATTCATGTCAATGATGTGTGATTAATTTGATCTAAGTATGCTGCAGTGGTATATTAGTTATTATATTCCATATATACGTAGTTTAAATACAAAAAAAATGTTAATTTTTTCAGGAAGTATTATATAAATGACGACTGTCAGTAACTAAATATTTTCTATTTTCCTAATTTGAATTAATGTTTGATTTCATAACAGCTTATAATAGAACCAATCAGACTTACCCAATTGAAATTGGAAGCGTCATTTACGGCTCATTTTCTGAAGGGCAAAAATGTGGATAATGAAAAAGATCGTGAAGAATCAGATTGTGGATCATTTAGTTTACTAATGAAAAAACCAAAAAAATTAAAATAGAGAAACAATTGATGTAATTGCCAAGGAAATTGACAAGTTTGAGCGAGCCCAACATGAGATGAATATATCCATAGTGAGCTTGAATATAAAGATGAGCGAAATACATACTTTGTTAAGTATGCTTGCCCAACAAACATCGTCTGCTTGCCCAACAAACATCGTCTGCAAAGGTAAAATGTTTACATACTATTCTAGTATATTTAGAAATATCAACTTAACATTAAGCATGCTAATCATGTTTCATTATTATTAATGAAAGGATAATGCTGCAACTACTAATACGGTTGATGAAAATGCTGAAACCGCTGCCACAGATGATGATACAACTGCTATAAATAAGGATGTAAATGTTGGAGATGCTGGACCAAAATGTGCTGAAAAAAAATTCAACTACAATTCAACTGTCACAATCAAAGGTAATTGTAAATGAGATTATATATGTATTGCTTATTAAGAACTAAACTAATGTTGACATAAATAAACTGCCGGAAATCAAAAAGAAAATATGCCTAATCAAAGCTGCAGTAAATGCGACCAACGTAAAAAAGTCGCAGCGTCAATGAAATTGGTAGAAAATGAGAAACAAGCATAAGCAGCAGGACAACAAGCATTGAAGGAAAACACAACAGCTCCAAAAAAGGCAGCAGCAACATCAACAATGACGCCATTTGTATCAGAGATTTCAAACTTCAATTTATTATCCAACCTCTTCCTGAATTTAATGAATGAATATTAGTATAATTTTTGGATTATTTTTGTAGGATAATTAACTTGAAGAAATTCTGATAGATTTGATAGATGAATAGGTATAGATGATGGAATCGTTATTTTGAATGACATTGCTCTTAGTTGTTGATATATCAATATGCAGTAAATGATGATAGCTGCAAATATGTTACTAAATCTGAAACTTTAGATGGATTTCAAACTACTGATCATTTTAGATTATATGAAATTTCATTCTGAAATTTATATGTTTATGTTTGAATCGTGAATATACATGTTTGAATACATAATTCCTGTAAATGATAAAGTACAATTGGTATGTATCTAATTCCTTAAAAATAACCTTGTTTGACACTGTATATATGCATATACGTATTCAAAATTGATTAGGAAATGATCTTATACTATGCGTATGTATCCAATTCTCCCTTAAATGATAATATACTATGGACATATATCAAATATCTTAAAACATTGTATTAAACAAGCATATATTCATGAAATTCTCATGCCCATGGACTTGTTTGATATGAAATTGAAAAATATATGAAAAGTGAATTCCATGCAAAATAAGGATAGTGAAAAGATAACCATCAACCTAATCAACTCGAGCGTTTTTTCTTCAAAGCACCTATTTCGCAATCTTTAATAGGATTCTTACAAGTTTTCTTATTATGTCCTAAAATACCACAAGTACTACATCTATTTTTAGGAATCTTCTCCATAAAAGATAAATATCTTTTCTTTTTTGCTCTACCCGAAGAATGTTTAACACGCGAAGGTAAAATCCTTTGATTTTTATATAATCAGGGACTAACCAATCAGATTCATTGCCAACAAGATACACAAATTCTGCATATGTACATTCAAGCTCACTCTTCGGATATTACTTGAATGTGTATGGATATGGTGAAAAGTTCCTCCTTGTAAGTGCAGCATATACATGAGAACAAGATAATAGATCTAGTTGCCACATATTTCAAGTGCAACACCTATTTATAATATTCACAACATATTCAACTTCTCCATCAAGAACTTGAGATGTATTAACATCAACGATATATACCTACAAAAAAATAATTAATAATAACTAATGAATGGAAATAATTAAACATTAAGACAAAAACATAAAAGAACTCACATACGTGGTACGAGCCAGCTCAAATTGAACACGTAAATCCTTCTCCACTTCCTTAGTTAAACATGTAAACATACAATTAGCAGTCCTTCGATCATGAAACCATAACTGTAAATTTTGTCATATAAACTCTATAAGGCAGACAGTAAGTAATGATCGAGCATCAGTTAGAATAGAATTTAATGTCTCAACTAAGTTTGATGTCACCACGTTATAGCGACGTCTAACGAAATAAGCACGAGCCTATTTCTTAAACCCAACTCCATTCAAGTAAGACCGTATAGATGGAACAATTGACTCTAGACAACGCATGTGCAACTCAAAATCTATAGTCCTGTATGCCCTCGCACATTTATAAAATAAACTATCAAGTTTCAACCTCTTATATGTTGTCTTCACATTATTGAGCAAATATTGCATGTAATAACCATGATGAGCATCTGAAAAATACTCTACATTAGCCTTTGGGATGCTATTATGATGATCGGAAATGATCACCAACTCTTTACGATATTCAGTGGCACAACTCAACTTCTCTATAAAATCAATCACATGCCAAATCATTCTTCAAATCAACAATTGCAAATGCTAATGGAAAAATTTGGTCATTACCATCAAGCATTAAAGCAATAAGAAATGTACCATGGTATTTATTCATTAGAAAGCTTCCATCAACTCCTATCACGGGTCTACAATGACAACTATCACTTAACGAAGGTCCCAACATTACAAAAAAATACTTTAGCCTCTCATCACGATCAGTATGGAAATGTGTAACAGTACCTAAAACATGTAAAAGTATTTAGTAAAAAAAATATTGAATGTGTTATAATAAAGAGACTAATAATAGTAAATAACTATATACAAATGGTATTCAGTTAGTAATTGTACCAATATTATTCTTCTACAGGTAATAGCAATAGGAAGGTAGTATGACATAGGACTCCTCCGGAGAACCACGAATCATAACAAGAGCTCCATTTTTGGCCCTCCAAGCTTTATAATAACTGATATTAATGTCGTGCTTCACACGCATAAGATGAATTATGTCTTTAGGTTGTGTGCGATCACCAACTCCACATATATACTTATCTTTTATACACTCACTAATAATTGTTGAAGTGGCTTGTCAGTGATCACTCTGAACAATGTCAAGCGAACAAGTGTGCTTCTTTACATACTTTCTAACGCACCAAATTTCACCACCTCTATAACGTGAAGCACGCACAAACCACTGGAAACTCTTGACAATACAACGGACTACATACATTCCACGATTAGACTCCCTAGTCAAAAATTAAAAATTACGCTTCATAGCTATCAAATGGAGAACCTTTTTCAACTCATATTTTGAGCTGAATTACGAATTCTCCTGTATATCAAATCCAAAAGGTAGCTTATCCGCCTCTAATTTATCCACATATAATGATTCAGACATATTATCATGAGCAAAAATTTGAGATGAGGACCTGACCTCTGATGATGAAAAAATACCACTATAATAACATCATTAGATGTCCTACAACCACTGCGTGATGTAACAATTAACGGATAATTTCTACCTCTCTCATTATTCATCAAAGTAAGATATCAAACAACGTCAGAATCCACATTTATCTCTACAAAATTAGAAGTAGATCCTCCAGATTCAATATTTACCGATAAACACATATCATTAGTATCTACTCCTAAAGCACGTGACACTAAACCACGTAAAATTTTGTACGATGCATCATTACCCACCAAAAATGGCTTAATATTGTATTCAATGTAATTTCTTGCATCATCCCACTTCCCATCATAAATAATAACAATGTGAATATTCACCATCCGGCCTAAAAAATAGAATTACAACAAATAAGTAAATAACATACAAAATACAATATATAAATTAAGACTATACAATATAAGACTCTAAAGTATAAATTTGCATAAATAACTATATAAATATATGATATATGATATATAACAATACAATATATAACAAATAATATCATACTATATAAAATAGTATGAAACTATTTACTAATATTATTTAAGTATACACTACATTCTAATATTCTAGACAAATGAATATACTGTATAGAGTTACATACTATACAAAAATATATATAAACTACGTAAACAAAATCACGATTCAACAATCAAAAAAAGCAAACGCGATTCGAGCTATCTAAAATGGAAATACAACGGCAGAAACCGGCCAAACGAAATTAAGCAATCAAACAAATGATTAATATTCAAATATTAATTACATTGAATAAACTAGAATAATAATCATTAAGAATATTAATAACAAAATCTTTTAGAATACTATGATCAAAATCAAGTCTAGAACATATGTAGATGTTTCAAAATTAGTAAATAACGATTCTGGAAAATAATAGAAAATACCAGCAAACAAATCCAGAATTCTAATAAAGATTCGAGTAAATAATTCCATATACCAATAACAATTCCAGAAAAAGAAAGAAAGATTATAGAATTAATGGCAATAAATAAATAAAAAAGTAGACGAAATAGAATACAAAAACAGACCCGATTTCTTAGAAATATGTCAACATTTTGATAGGAGATCGAATTAGTGAATAATGAATGAAGAACTCGTGGAATAATTCGCCAAAAATTTCTTGTAATTTGATGAAAAAGTCGCCGAAGACAAGAAAGAAAAAATGCATTGGTGAGAGAGGCAATTTCTTGTAGAAGGTAATTAAAAAAACATTAAAACCTAAAAACAAAAGTTAGTATTGTCAAGGGCATTAATGTAAAAGCTCCCCTAAAAGCATAACTAACTAAAGACCTAAAATGAGGAATTGGACATATGTGCAAACCATAAATTAATATGATATAACATAAAATTATAACTAAAACAACATAATTGCCTAATTTTCCCTTTTTAAAAAAATAATTGCACTATATAGACAATTTTTAAATACTAAGTTAAGAGGTAGCAAGGTTTTCAATTGTTTACGTAAATAGTAATTTTTTAGTCATCACATCAGTAGTTTTAGGTTGATGAATTTTGCTTAACATTTTTGCCCCTCACATGTAGATAATTTTGTTTATTTCGTGGGGACATGATAATTAAGTAGTTTACATTATCTATTCTTTTAATTAGTATATTCCAGATTTTTGGTTATTAATAGAATTAGTATATTTTATTTTAATCTCAGATTTAATTAGATTTTGATGTTTAATTTTTAAATCCACTTTTTATGATGATTTCAGTTATGAAAAATATATTTTCTATATCTTTCAAATTTAGGAAATCTACTATTTTTTATGATATTTGTTTGAATCATACTATATTATTATAGTGTAAGTCATTATCTACATTAATATCAATAGTTTGTTTCTTGTATTAAAACCTGACATCTTCGATGATGCATGATTTTCTAAAATATATTTTCTTGTTTCAGAGTAAATCATTATACACGTCAATGTTAATAACATATTTAATGTCAATAGCATGTTTATTGTATCACTCAATTAATGTCAGTATTTTATTGACTATAAGATATATAATAAAATGTAATGTTCAATTTTCATGCACATTTTTCATAAAATATTTTCAAGAATTACAAAGATCTCTACTATTGTAATGTAATTATGGAAGATGAGATGAGTCAAAATCATACGTTGATTTTCGTTCCAAACATTTTTTGGTTGACGCAATATGAAGTTTGTTGAGATGGTTAAAGGAATTAATATGATTTTAGATTCTGTTGATGAAAGTTATAAGTTTGAAATTATTGTCAAATTATAATTTGGCAATATTTCATCTACTATTGTTGAAATTAAAAATGACCAGGACGTTGAATGGCGACAATGAATGAAAATGGGGTTAACTTTCCACATATTATTAATAATAGTAAGTAAGGGTGGTTGAGAGAGATTTACTGTACGGTTAAGGAAGGGGTGGGAGTTTTTATTTTCAAAAATTTAAGTTTTATGGAAAGTAAATATTCTATTTAGTATCAATTAAATATGTCAAATCATTTCTACGTATATGAGTAATCTATTAATTACAGGTTGTTGAGGATTTAAAATCCCGCGGTTGGGTGGAGACGAGATTTGTAAATTTCTCAAAATTTTCAGTTTTTATAATATATTTATGTGGATTTCGTAGCAATCTAGATTTATTATTTTCTTAATTATAATGTATATCAATGAAGTATATATCAACGAAGTATATCATTAATAGACAATTGATTGACCCGAATTAATAGACAGTCTACTTTATATGAACAAAGGGTATTTTTATGTAAAATGATTGACTATTTAGAAAACTTGTTATTTACCTATAGATCCAGAAAATCTGCTATTTCTTAACACACCACCCCTAATATTGTCTAGTTTGCAAAATTAAAATACTAATCTATGACTCTATTTACACGTGCGTTGCAACTACTTTAATAAACATTTTTAAGAGAAGTAATTAAACATCCATTGAGATTTACCTAAAAAACATGGACCTATAGTTTAAGAAAAGACAAAGCTTTTTTGACATTTTATTTTTGAGATTAAAAAACCGAAAACGTTACTATGATTGAATATTCTCCAACTCTCTTTGCTCATCATTATTCGGAGTAACTAACTGCAACATACATTAGTTAATTATGCTTTTATTTCGAGCTAGAATACCAACAAACAGTTAATTCAATGATAAGAATCGACTTCATACCTAATTTATCTCTAAAATGAGTTCGATCTTATGGTTGATTATTAGTGCATGCTAAACCTACTTTTAACTTACATCTCACGAGGTAAAGCTTCAACCACAGTAGTGCAGATACAATGTGAATATACGTATAATTAATTCTCGTCACATATGTAGAGTAATCTATCTGCATAACTATTTTTGTGGAATCTATCTACTAGACATGACCGTTCACGCGACTCATACGGTATTGAAGTCAGCACATGTCGAATTGAGGTTTATAGATCTAGTCTATAAATATTGTTATTAGAATGACAGAAGTATGAACATTGAACTTTACATTTTCTTTTGAACCAGCTGGATGTGGGTCTGTATGGGCGCCAATCATGGGAGGATGTTGTACTGAAAAGTAAGGAACAAAGTCATATTTAAACATCATGTGATGCTATCTAAGTAGGCAACATATGGGTGTGATCTAATCAAATATCTTAAGGGGGGACAACTATATTATTGTCAATTTGTCATTCAATCTCTCCTCAAGATCTTGTGTAAGATTTTCACATTCTCTAGCTGATTTTCCCTTTTTTTATGGATGTTTGACTTTGAATGGTATTAAGAAAAAAAGAAATGAAATGGCAAAATATTTTAATTTCATTATTTGGGGTTTTAGTGAAAAAATTGAGTAAAAATAAGTGAGGAAATGGAATTTATGACTTTAGAGTGCAATTTCTTGAACTTTCATTTCGTTCTTGTAAATTTTTCTCTCATTTTCATTTTTAATTTGTGAAATCCAAACATATATATATATTTTTCTTTTTCTTTTTTTCAAAATTGTTGTGGCTAAATTCTAAATCTTTTTATAGTATAAATAGACTTCTGATACTCGAAATTATAAAAAGAACGCTAAACTGTGAAAGTATTCTCATACTTTGACCCTTTTGCAAAGATATTCAATAGCTTTTGCTGATTTAGTTCTACTTTCAAAATTTTGCAACTAAATCACGTTACACAAATTTTGTAAGGTTTAGTATTTTAATAACAAGTAAATTATAGATTAAATTTTAATTGACTAAGTAATATGTCTATCATTCATATGATTAATCTGACAAATCATTTAATAAGAGATGAAACACTGAATTATAAATATTTCAAATATCACATATTTTAACGAACAAGAATATTTTTGCACAAATGAAGGCAATAGTAGCATCATGGAGGGTCAACCACTTTCTCAATAATAACTTTCTCCCTATCAATCAAACTACAAATACATTGTTATCTACAAGAAAAAAAATAAAGAAACCTCAACTTTGATCTTGCTAACATTACAAATGACATCAGCGACTGAGTTTAATTTTTCTTTAACTTAATAAATGAACGAACTAGTAGTTTGACACAACATAGACTTCACTTGCTTACCTAAATCGATGGCTAATTGCACACATTCTAAAAAAATAAGAAATTATCACTATTCACTTTAAAGTAAACCCTTATTAGGTGGTCTCCAATTATAAATATCTAGCACGTTAATCCGCAGAGGGATAACTCTTCTATCAGAAACAGTAGTTTTAGTAAACAAAAAACTTATCCAAGTTCCTTCTACTAATAACATTGTTTTGATAGAATCAACATCAATTCTCATATTTTCTAGAAAACTTAAAGCGTTGAAGTCTTTAAATCTTTAAATATTAAAATTTGAAATGTAATAATAGTAGCATGATTGCCGAAGATACACTACTACAAATATGCTTTTTCATGACGCGCGTCAAAAAACAGACATGACAGGACTAATGAAATCCGTCGTCTGAAAGTAGGTGGCGCTTTTTTCCCCTCCTTTATGATGGTGGGTCAAAACCACATCGTATTAAAAGATATAAAATACGACGGGGTCTCGACAACCTGTCGTATTAATCAAGGAATAATAATAAAATGATGGGGTGTAGAAGCTCCATCGTTTTATTTTCTAGTAACTAAAACGACGGGGATTAGAGTCCCCGTCGTGTTTTACTAAAACTAAAATTAAAACGAAGGGGCTTGGACCCCGTCGTCCTTAGACTTGTTAATAACGACGAGACCTCGATCCTCTGCCAATTTTTCAACCTTCACTTATAAATAATCTCTCTTTTCAAACTTGCGCCTAGCCTATACCTTCGTCGTCTTGCTTCAGTGTCGAATTCCCTCTCCCTTTCTCTTTCTTTCCCTTTCGCCCCCCCCCCACAACTTCAGTTTTGTACTCGATCCCTAAGTTTGTCTCAGCCTTCACCTTCTTTTGAATCTTCCCCATCCTATCGAGCCCTAGGTGGTGTAGCTCACCGCATAGTTCGCTCGGGTTGTGTAAGTTTTCTTCTCCATTCGCTCATTTGTCTTTCCCATTTGGTTCGATTCTTTTTTTTCATGCTATTTGCTCTCATCATCAGGGTACTTCTTCTCCCTCTATGATTTCTCATCGTTTCAGTCGTCTACCGAAGGAGAGAGCTTGGATTTGTTAGCTCGGATGGAGTCCGGGTGGGGGCTTGAGGGTCTACATACGTGGATGCCTCTCTCGATCTTGTGGTGGTTCTTTGCTTGGTGGCCTTCACGTTCACCATTGCTTCCAAGTGATGTTTAATGGGTACTAAAGCTCCATCAGAAACTTCAGACCCTAAAAGCAAGCAAAATAATGTTGAATCTAGAAAATCAATGGTTCTTTTTGTTTCTGAAAATGTGGGTATGATTTTGCAGATTTTTTGCTACTGTGATTACATGTGGTAATACATTTGTTTTTAAACCATATGAAAAAAACCAAGGTAATTCTGCTTTTAGCATTACATCTCTCATGTCTCTACTCCTGAAGTTTTTTCAATTACAAAAAACGCCAATATTTATGGGCAAAGTGAATTATTTAAACGCTACAAGCGATACCTACAAGTGATATATGTTGGCTGGTTGTCAGTGTAGCTTAGCATATGTTTTCGGATCTATTCTCTTGCGAGATTGGTATGAAATCAATAGAAATGAATGATACTGTTTTTACTATCCGTTTCTTTATATGAAAATTATTACTTTTCTGATGAATAGAGAGAATTTAACATAATTAGCATTATTATTTTACAGAAGATATTGAAGGCAGATGGCAATGTGTATAGTGGCCCTAGTCAATGTTTTTTTATGTTAGATAATTGTAAAATAGGTTCAATAGATGGCTATAACTCTGCAGTATCATTAAATTTTAAACCCCATTATTAAATTCAAGATTCAATTGACGGACATGTGTATTTACAATGTAACTATTCATAATCATGCATGTACATATCCATAAATGCTATGATAGACGATATTGTCTTCCACATTAATTTAGGTGGTATACTGTTAATATAATGTGACTTGATTGACTCAGGTTGTAGTTGGATTTTCTGATAATTAAGGTCATAGGCCCAAATAAAGACTTGAATAAATGTGATTCACATGAAAAAAAGCTTATATTCCCCTCCCTCTAGAAAGAAGAAGATTTTGTAATATACAACTCATCTCCAAACCAAAAGGAGAAAATGAAAAATCATGGCCTACACCATGGAGGGCAGACGCTGGGGTGACATTCAGTAGACCTATGCTTTTTGAATTTGGTTTCACTTTTCAGTCTCACATATCTTCAATGAATGCACTTCTTGTGGAACTTTTTTTGGTTCAGTTAAAAGGTTTAGTTATGCTCTTCTTATATTGTTGTGGTCTTGAGTATCATTTAATTGTTGCATGCCTTTCTACTTGTGTGAAACATTATTCCTGAGGCTTCTTTTTTTCCCCTTCCATCTTGTTGCTTAAATTACTATTTTTATCAGGATTGTCACTGATACTTGTGGAAATGGCAATGGAGGCGGTTTGCCTGACGGTGTCCTAAATATTATTCATGGAACCTGAGTAAGCTTCACCCACATCCACAAACTTTTGGATGATCTGTTAATTATCTTCTAAACTATATGTGATCATAAAATTTGATAGAAAAATGTATTTAAATTTACATGAAACATGTGTGCTCATTAAGTTCTCATGATGCCTGCTCGTGAACATGAAATGACGCTGAGGTGAGAAACTTGGCATGCTTTGCCCTCTATATAGTCTTCACTGAGGTGGAATTGAAGGAACAGTTAGGTATGTCTTCAGGGTAGGCCTTCTATTAATTGTTAATTTGTTATATTCTGGGCAGAATCTTGCTGCCTGTTGGTGAGCAAATCCGTGGGACAATTGGAGTGAAAGAAATTCAAGAAGTTTTGAAAATATTTTGTGGGATACTGTAAAATTCCCGGCTTCTTAATGGATTTATTCTTCCAAATCTTTTACAGAATTTTCATTTTTTTGTCCTCTCAAAATGGATAGGCATTATAAATTGAGCAGGCTTGAGGATTTCTTGTCCTCTTTTCTATATTTTTCTTTTATCAATGAAAAGTTAGATTTTTTATAAAAAAAAATATGTGACAACCTTATATGGGATTCACTAGACACTTCATGACTTCCATCTAGATTTCAGTTTAATTAGGGTGAAAAAACATACATTTTTAGTTCGAATAAGTTCTCATTGCGGGTATTCACATGATCTTTGATGGGCATAATTTGGTTATAGATTGCTGTAAGATATGACACTCATATAAGGTGAATTATAGTGAAATCTAAAATGATATCTTTCTATTATTATTTTCAGGGGAAAGGAACTCGTGGAACATGCCAAAGCACTTAAAGTGAATTTCGAGATAGATCCTAATGCAGACAGTGGTCCAGTAAATACTAAACTATCATATTCTTTATGATATTGGTGCATATAATTTATTTAACTTTGTATGTTTTATCTTTTACTCAATTAAATTAACAATCTATAATGCAATACATGAGTGGATAAATGAAGCAGTAAATATCAAATCAACAAACATGTATGTATGGTAACTTTCAATACACTTTTACTGTACTTTATAATAAATTGATGGGTTAAACCAATCTTTATTTTTTAAAGGTTTCAACAACTAAGTAGAACAATTTGGGAACAACTAGAACAACTAAAAGAAGTATTCAAAGTTCATTAGTTTCAAGGTTTTTGTAATTAATTTCATTATTTATTTTTTCTAGTCTACAATGTTAGAAATTTTGAAGATTATCATATTGTATGAAATAAAGAGTTATATTGTCTGCTGAAAAATTTGTGTCGTCTTCGATTTTCATTTATTAGTCAATTTTAATAGGTTTGGTTTACAAATCTGTAATTAAATTTTAAAAATCTATCACCAAAGACGACAGTTGCTCTAGCAACCATCATAAATACAATCCAACAAAGATGATGGTTTGTGCAGTAACCGTCATCGATGAACTACTAAATAATCGCTCTTGTGGGTTTGAAGACGACGGTCCGCTGGAATATCCGTCGTCTTTTTGCCCCATCATAAACAATATGTGATTTTTTATGACACATTTTAAGATGACCGGTGTTTAACCGTCATATTTGATTTTTAAAAAAATAATTTTGTAGTAGTGTTAGAAAATAGATATCAATACACGAAAAAAATTGTATGGTTGTATGAAGAAAGAGAACATCAAATTATTGTCCATTTCTTCTTACTTTGTTGCGATTTGAAACATCACCGTAAACATTTAAAACTTAATTTTACAACTTAATCACAGTGTTAATAAAAGTGTTTCACGTACAATGTTTTTACATGATAGAATTACACTATCTTTCAATGAGTTCATCTATAACAAAATTGAATTTGAATGTAATGCAAATTCGTGAATTAACCACTGATTATATCATACTTACGTCAATGACTAAGACATGGGTCTCATATGTTTCAAGGAAAAAAAAAGACATGGGTCTCATATGTTTCAAGGAAAAAAAAAGACATGGGTCTCATATATGCATGGAAGAATGATTTCATCGCATACGTAAAAAATGTCAAATCACAAAGGAAAATGATAAAAAATCTCAAAATAAGATTCTATTGCTTAGAAAAAGGCCGTTATAATAATGAAATTAGTTGCATCTGTCTATCTGCATGCTACTTTTTGGGTTGAAAAACAACACTAATAAAAAAGCATAAAACAATCACATTGGCCTAGTCATTATAACATTATCTCGTTAATATTTTGAATTAGTCACATTTTTTGACTTTTTATGGACCTACATAGATTGTTCAAAAGCTTGTTTTCATTACCTCATAACAAAGGTTAACCCCTATAGAAGATAAAGAAATTTGGAGAAGAAGATAAAATTTATTTAAGGAGTCAAGCCAATTGACGAAACAATAATAATGTTAAGTACTTTGATTCAAGTCTTTAATATTTGACTTTAGAGAGGAAAATTTTTGAGTTGATCAAGCAATTAGGGAACCTCTATTTCTTAACCCTTGTATCTCTAGGGCAAAAGCAATTAATTTTGAAAGGAGTTCTCGTTGGTAATAATATGGTTGAAATTATATCATCTCCCGTCTTATTTAAAAAAATTGAAGTGTTTATCCCATATCATGTAAACAATTAATAACATCATCTCACAGACATATCAATTATACTTATGTCTAAATTTGATTGATATTTGTAATATATACTCAAATCTGTACCTTCTCGAGACTTATCAATTGAAAAGATTATTAGTTGGTAATAGAGATTGGCCAATTTCTCTTTGTTGACAGTTACATGTTAAAATAAGGGGCAGTTGAGATTTCTAACTTGCGATCCAAGCCACACAGAACGGCCAACACCCCTTGTTTATTTCTTTGTTTTTGAAATAGAAAAAAGTATCTAAAAACATGTTGACTAAATGTATATTTAGTGGTTTTAAAAGTTATTTTCAAAACTATTTTCTAAAAGTTTATAGAAAAAAGATGAGGTGTGTAAAAACTGACCAAATCAAAACAAAAAATTATCAGTTTGATCAGTTTCTTAGCTAACCATGGGCAATTTGGTCTTTGATTTGAAAAAGAAAAAATCAACTTCCGGTTCGTTCTACTTTTTTAATATTTTAGACGGAACCGACTGGACTGACTTTTTATCATTTTCTATATATATCATATTTATTTTCTCTCATTTCTCTCATATGAGAGAAATACATTTTTCTCATATGAGAGAAATATATTTTTCTCATTTCGCATTTCTTTCATCTTTCTTTAATGTTCACTTTACATGTGATTAAAATTGTGAGTTTTTGTTGTAGTGTATGAACATTATACCGAACCGATCATCCATACACCTAAACAAACATCTTAAATGCAAGATCAAATACTTTTCCCGAGATTAGAAAGATTTTGAAAATATATAACATCGTAGGGATATCTCACTTGTTCTTCAGACTTTTATCCGAGTCAATTATACCAACAAAAAAAACATGTTTTTTCGGTATGGTTAAGCTACCCGACTAATCACTTATCCAAATAAAGTCCCCCCGGTGTAAATTTTGTCTTTAAAGTTTCAATTTTTTTTATTAATTATGGTTATTGATGTTTCAATTTTGTCAAATTAATTCCAGAAAAAGTATTAATTACCATCGTTTTGCATAAATGGATGTGCAAGTCACTTTGATAACAAAAACAGTTAACAATTTTTTATAAAACATTGCAAGTTCAAGTCTAAATTAATAAACTTAAAACTTAAAAAAAAAAAGAGGAATCAATTCTCGCGAACAAACACAAACCCAACGCACTGGGAGCACCCCTTCATGCATATTCTTCATAAACAAGACCCGAGTAGAATGAGAGAACACAACTTATTCCGGCCTAATAATGAGGAACTACTAATAAAAAACGAAATTATGATCCCCAAATTGGCTCATGTAGTAAGGGAACTTGATTGTCTTGTCAAGGTCAAGGTTCAACGTTTTTAGAGTAGTAGTATATTTGCGCCTAATTGTCATCATGCTCGAACGTTAATTGAGTCTTGCCCACGAATAGGTGAGGTGAGGGGACTTCCACTACAAGAAAAATGGTTTATGACTGCAGTTTTTTTCATCTATGACCGTCCTATCCACCTCCACAAAGATTTTTTGAGGCAGTTTTTCTAACCGTCGGAGGACCGCCAACAAAGAAAAATGATTCATTTTTTTTGAACCCCGAACTATCTCGACCTCGCCTAAGTCCGGGAAGCCGCTTACCGTCCACTCATCCCAAGAATCAAAATAAAGTCCTTTAAATTTAAAGAGAATGCGAAAAGCTAAAAAAAGAGCTTTCTTTATCATAAAAATTCATAAGAGGTTGAGCTCAACATGAAACCAAAACTTTTGGGATTTTATGTTGATAGCCCCAAGAAGAGAGAGTACTCTTTCATGTGGAATCATTTGAGTTTGAACTTCAGTTTAGTTTGAACTTAATAAGGATGTCTATATATACGAAATCCTAAATACAGGAAGAGCTCCCTCCTATGTTTCCAACAACAACTAGCAAAAGAATGATGTGAATGAAAAAGAGGGAACGGGAAGCGCTTTGCTGATGTACTGACCAAATAAAGAAAGATTTTTTTTCCAGTATGTGCCAATATAACTCTTCTTTCTTACTTTTCTTGTTCTACGCTCAGGATCTTTCCCTCCCTAGGTACTCCTCATATAAGAATGGAAATTCTTCTGTAAATCCCCATTCAAATCAGCATCCTCTACTTATTTATTTTTCTATTTCGTCTATAGGCGTGAAATAAGGTCTATTATCGAGGGTTCCTCTCTATATGAAAGCGTGCAAACATGCCTTCTTGGCTCAGAAAGAGGGCATATAAGATGGTTTTAAACCGCAATTATAGACTAAAAAATCGCCGCTATAAATTTTAATTTTGGCCTGAATTTTATTTGTTTTTTAGACATCCCATAATTTTTAAAAATACTTATTTCAGAAAACATTCTATATCACATATTTCAGAATCCATCAATACAAACATTCCAATAATTCAGAGTCTATCAATTCAAATATTCAATTCTTACGTTTTAAACATTCACTATTTCAAACATTCGCAAATTCTAAAGATTCAGAATCTATCAATTGAAACATTCACAAATTCTAAAAATAAAACATTATAAGTTCAAACTTAAGCAAAAATAGTATTTTTCATCATCAGTAAACTATACACGCTATGTTTTCGATCATAACGTTGAATTCAACTTTCACTCTCTTTCCTTCAGGTAGATTCCATATATGAGCTAATCGTGTCCGACCTCGAACCTTTCGCCTAGAGGAGGAGGATCCACCTACGTATAAAATATTTTTTTTTTGTTAGACATTATATGAATAAGAAAAATGATTTGTATGAAATATAAAATAAAGACATTTGGGTAGACTAGTTCATACACAATAAACAAGTTTAAACTGTGTAAGTAAATATGCTCAACTTGACATATATGCTAAACTAGAATTATATGTTATCAAATCATCTTCCTAGTATATCAAAAATCCGTAAATTATCGTAATATGTTCTTCCAAGAAAAAGATGCAGAAGTTATCATATTCCTATTGGTTGTACATAATACAATGAAAAACCAGCAAGTTAGGATAAAAACAAAATAAAAAACACTAGCATTTTATTTAACAAACTAGACTATTGGATGATGCAGACAATGTAGGAAACCCTTTTTTGATGTGCTGTCTTCTTCAAGAAGGTACTCCTTGAAACTCAGAATGCTAAGTACAATCACTACGAAAAAAAATCTAAAACTTAAAATCAAATACACTTTTGAAGACAACTTTTATCATTTCAGCTGCACCAGGAGATTTTTCGATAAAAAATTGGAATAGTATCCGCTAGGATCTAAATTGCATCATGATACTTGAGAAAGATGAGAAGAAACAAAAATCAACAAGGATTTAAGTTTCATGGAGAAAACTTCAAATATCACAAAAAAAAAAAAACAAAACCAAATGTTAAAACCAAGGAAATCAGACTTAAATGAATTGTCTTAGGCCAGCATAAGGTTCTTGAAGATAAGACTAGAATGAATTTCAGATACATGAACCACATTATGATTGATAGCTACAGAAAATGTACTTCGATTAAAGCTCAATGAACATGATTCATTTGTTCAGATAAATCATTGATCCAAAACCTTTTTCGTCAAAAGGGGAAAAAGAGGAAAGTTGGGTCTGCTTCACCTTCAACATATCGATAAAATGCAAAAGTTTAACGAACAAAAGTTTGATTCAACAAACTCATCATAAACGCATAAACATGCAAACAAACTGAATCCATATAATAAATCAATAGAAGCAAATAGAAACTTAAATTAAACGGAAGATAGACAGACTTAGAATGATATCGCATAAATCCTAATTAAGTAGGCAATTAAGAAAAGTTATATTGCACAACATGTTAATATAACTTCGTTGCTGTTTCCATAACTTTCCTTTATGTCTTCCTCTCTCTGATGTTTTCTTACTGCTAAAATCGCCAAAACAAATTTATTTGATTTGTTTAACATTTCTTAATTATTGGTTCTTAATGATAGATGATACCTTATTTCTGAGTGTACTCAACAAAAATATCCATGTGACTTAGATGGAGTATAAAGTAAAAGGTCTAAATCAATGAAATGAAAGGCTGGAAATTGTAGCAAACAAGATAGATATATAGAGAGAGAACAGAAACGAGTCAGAGAAATAGAGGCTGACTGGCGTCAAAAAACGACGAGGATGACCAGAGATCTATGATGGGAATGTGACAAGCGACCATATCTGAGCTTAATCTATGAATTGCCTAAGAAAACGAGAGAAAAACTGAAAGAGAAAGAGTGAATTGGCAAGTTGGGGGCTATGGATTTAAGCTACTATTGCCGGCGGTTCTAAACCGCCAATAATATCTTAAAAACCACCGCTAATAAGTCTTAGAATATGTTCATAAAATAGCGTGTAATAACTATTTATTTGTATTTAGTTATTTCTCAGATATTAGTATTATTGAATTTTTATGAATAAATTGAAAGTTTTATTTTAAATTAAAGTGTGTTTGTAAATTACTCAAATCCTGAATTTTTCATCAACGAACGAAGAGTGAAGACAGCGGCATCTTCAGACAAACTCTTATGAGAAAGTTTCAAACGATATTCGTAGTCTTAGGATCGACTAATCAAATCTGATTACGACTGTTAGGTTGAACTAATGGATGCCAGTCATGGGGCGTGTGAGTAGAGATTTAAATGGTTAACCTAGACATGTTATGGACATGTTGAATAGACCGGTAACAAATTAGTTTAGCGCTCAAAACCGTTTACCTAGCTCTAAAACTAATTGTTATACCTTAAGAGTATTTTTGTAGTTACCTTAATCATGAGGTGAATACATAGTTTGACTTAGTCAGTTGTAATCTTTGATATGTCGAATGAGTGAGTTCAAATTAGAGGGCAATACATTGGCTGTTGGATTATAATTCAATTAAGTTAGAGTTACGTGATTCATAAATATGAAAATTTGTTGTTGGATTGCGAAAGCAACAATATCACCTTATACTTTATTGATGGGTGTGTAAATAAATTAACCTGACCAGGTAGATATTCAATGAATTGAGTCATTGATTAAGACTTGTGAATTATACGAGACAATTCACTATGTCTTTCTTATTCACAGTCAATAAATGAGCTAAGGAAATAATATCAAGATTGGTAAAACGATAATTTTACATTCCATTCTTGTTACCGATATTCACGATGAGTATTATGTTAAATATTCTCTGGACTGTGAAAATAAAAAGGGTTTATTTACATCAACATAAAATGTTGCACGTATAAATCGAGAGTTAATTCGGCATCGAACCTATAGTGGAGTCGTACGATGTCAGGATTAAATAGGTCAGAAATTTATAGAGATAAATTCACCGGGTATTTGAATCTTTAACTTTGTTCATATGGGTCCATCCAATCTCAGAAATAGCTCATGAGAACAGGAATAGAGAAACGAAGTAAATTTGATCAAAATATGTTTTGGCACCAAAACATATTTCCTACACCTATATATGATGGGTGATGCCACTTAATTAGTTAAGTGTGATTATTTGTATTGAAATTAATTAATTTATTATTTTTATAATTATTAGATAATTAGTAAATAAAAATAATAATTAATTGATTGATAATGATCAATTAAATCTGTCAATTGGATTGATAAATTTTGATACAACTCTAACACTGTAGAGATATACTGATTTTTGATAATTTGAACGTGTGAGGGTGAATTTTCAGAAATTTAAAATGTATAGGTATATTTGTAAATATTAAAAATTAGATTTTATAAATATCTAATAACAATTTGATTGCAGAGAGAGTGATAGAGATATAGATCTCATGCCAGGTACAGAGAAAAAGAGTTTTCTCCCCTCCCTAGTGATTGTCGCCGATTGACAGAGCATTGAAGGAAAAATATTCGATTTTTCCCTTCAATCGTTTTTGAGCCCACACTCAAATAACAACACAAAGTTCTCGTGAGACATATTTTTGAAATTAAGTGTGTGATTCAGATCCTGAAGCTTGAAGAACATGAAGAATACTCGAAGGAATTCCGTCAATTCAGAAGTTCTCTGTTATAGGTAAAAAATTATTTCTAACCTTATATTCTCGTTTAATATCGTATATACATAATCACACGCCGTTTGATTTTAAATGATTTAATTTGATTAAATAAGTTAATTAATTTTTTTTATGTTCCGCTCACAAACTATTCATAGTTCAAACTTGTTTTTAGTTAATTTAAAACCAACCGATCCCAGAAATTGGTATCAGAGCCATAGGTTCTTGATTATGCATATAGATATTTGGAATGAACGTATTGTGAATTTTTTGGATATTGGCATATGATTTTGTATGGTAGATTCAGATTCAAAACTGTTTTGAATGTGTTATGTGATTGGATCCCAAACTATTGGCTCTAGGCATTTTTATTTCAATTTAGAATTGATGTATGTCAAATTTGAGACATATGATTTTATGTAATTTATTTTGTTGCAATAGTAACAGTTTTTATAAATTTGATATAAGATCGGCGTCGCCTCCTAACCATTACAGGGGTAATGTTCACGCCGAATTATTATTCACGCGAGTACTGTCCGCACCGGAGTACTGTTCATGCCGGAATCATTGTTCTCGCCCGAGTTACCGTTCTGGCAGCCGTCGATACTTTTCTGGTGCTGTCACCGCCGTTGTCCACTGTCGTGCGCTGCATGGTGACTAGGGTTTGTGAAACCTAGGCGATAACAAATATGATTTATGAAATCTTGTGATATTTTGCGATAATCCTTATCCAATTTTTGTATCTTTTAAAATTATGAATTATGAATTTTAAATCTTAAACGAATAAAATAATAAAAATTTAAAAGATAATTATCTATTTTATCTTTATATCTTTTGAATTTTGAATTCAAAGATAATTATCTATTTTATCTTTTAAATTTTGAATTCAAAAGATAATTATCAATGTTATCTTTTATTTATTAGAAAAAGAAAATGGGATAATTATTGAGATTATTTAATTAAAAAAATAGTTTTCCTTAACTAATGGGTTTTAATCAAAATTTAAATTTTGAATTTTGAAATTTAAAATTTGAAATATAAAATTTGAATTTTAAGTTTTAAATTTGAATTTTAAAATGGGAATGAACTTTTTTAAAGAACTACAAAGTGGTGGGACAACGTGGAGAAGAAGGAGGAAATTACAGACGCCATGAAGATTAGTTTATAAATTAATTTGTAATTTATTTATTATTCTTTTTGGGTTGTAATTAGAAATGAGCCAATAAGGATGTTATTTTTAAATGTATAATTTAATTTTAATCGCGCATCTTCATATAACATGCCATATAGAACTAGGGATATGCCAATATCAAATTACTATGCAACATGTACATGCATCATTGTCGATTAATTTATAATGGTTATAATTTAATTATAATGTGAAATTTGTAATGGTTATGATTTTAAATTAGGATTTAAAATGAAATAAAGAATTTATGAATTTCATCACAATTTTCAAATTAATAAAAGTTATGTTTTGAAAAACAACCCAAAATTCAATTTTTTTCAAAAACTAAGTGGGAGAGTTGTTTATGTTGAAACGTTCTCAAGGTCTCCAACGCGAACTTGATCATGTACGAGGAATGGTTTCGAACCGCCCATAGCGGCCTTCTTTTCAATGGGAGAAAATTTGGAGTCGTGTCTCTTTAAGTCATCGAGTTGCTTGAGAAGTTAAAACTTTTAAAGGAAGTGGTGGGGCAGGGTCATCCCATAGACGGTCTGTTAGTCCATAGCAACTTTTAAGAGTTGATGCGTTGGTTAATTACTTAGACTGAAGCACATTGGAATCCCCACTTAGGGGCTAGTCAATGGGGTCAAGGTGATCCAAACCATTGGTGATTGGTTAAGCTAGATGTGGAGACATTTGAGCGTTAATCAAACGAGAAGAGTCTCGATGCGATAGGAGATAGTTTGGACTTCATCCCTCTATGAGACAAGCTATTGTTTTTTATCGTAATATCATCGATGAAATTTTTTTAATGGATTTTTAAATATTTAAGTAGTTGCATCTTGTATCATACTTTCCTAAATGATTGAGTATTTATTTACACCGCTTTATTTATTATTTTCAGTAATCATGTTAATATCCCCATTCTCAACTATCTTAAACGCGAACAATAATAACTGGTGATAATTACGATAATTGGGAACACAATCTTGATATCGTACTGACGATTGAAAAGCACAAATTCGTGCTCACCACCCCTTGTTCCAATAAGCCTATTAGTAAATCGACTCAAGATATTACATCTTGGATTCTGTTAGAAATGTGTTGCGACAACATCATAATTTGAAAACCACCGCTGATATGATGTTGAACATTACCGAAATATTCAAAGATCAGGGTGGTTAAGCCAAACAGACAGTTGTGTGAAACCTTATGAACTGCAGGATAAAACCTGAAACTCTTATCATCAAACATATGATGCTGATAATTATTTATCTGAATGAGATGGATATCATGGGTGCTGAGGTTGATGGAGAGACTCAGATGGATATGATCCTATAGACTATGCCTGATACCTTCGAGAACTTCAAACTTAACTATTTGATGAATAAGTTTATGAATTAGTTGCAAGCCGTTGAGACTTTGTTTCTAAAGGGCAAGATGAAGATTGGAGAGGCTAACTTTGCTGAAAATTAGCCTTCCACCTCTAGTGCCAAAAGGAAACACGAGAGGAGGTCTGAATAAGGCTAAGAAGTAGAACTCAAAAGTTACAAATGGTAAGGGCACTGCAAGGTGAAGTGTCATCACTGTAGAGTCGATAACCATTGAATACGCAACTGCCTGGATTATCTCAAGTATATTTTTTGGTCAAGTTCATCATCCGTGCGGAGAATAGAGCACTAGTATTGGTTGTATCAATTGGAACTTGATAACGATTATCTGTTTTTACGTGATATTTATTTATCCCAATTTTTGGGCAAAATCTTATTTCTGTTGGTGCATTGGTTGAGCAAGGATTTGATCTTAAATTCATTGAAAAATATATTGGTATTTTTAGAAATGAATGCCTAATTACCATTGCACGCATATTTAATAAATTGTTTCACATAAAACCAATAGTTCCAATGATATATGACACTGAAGTGAATAATGATTCACAAAGGGATAATAAAAGGATGAGTTATGACTCAACCGATCTAACATATTTGTGACATTTACGCCTTCGACATACTAGCCTGGACAAGATCAAAAGACTTGTGAAAGATGATCCTTTGTAAACTTTAAGTGTGTGATCACTATTCACATGTGAATCCTGTATTGAAAGTAAAATGACCAAGAGACATTTTTTAACAAAAGGTGAAAGAGATACTTAATGCTTTGAACTCACACATAATGATGTATGTGAGCCATTGAATATCCAAGGAAGAGAATGTTATGAATACTTCGTAACCTTCACTGATGACTGCTCACGTTTTGGTCTTATTTATCTAATGCGTCAAAAGTCTGAAACCTTGAAAAGTTCAAAGAGTATAAGGCATTGGTTGAAACTCAATTAGAAAAATAAATCAAAACACTACGATCCGATCGTGGTGGAGAATACTTGTTAGGAGAGTTCAAAGACTTTCTTAAGGAAGAATGTATTCTTTCTCAGCTTACAACCTTTGGTACAACATGAGAGTTTGGTGTGTTAGAGAGAAAGAATCAAACTCTTATGAATATGATTAGATCTATGATGAGTTACTCATCCCTCCTAGATTCCTAAACTCGCTCTATCAACGGAGTAAAATTATAAGCTACATACAAGTCTTAAAATAAGTGCTTTGAGAATATGCCTTAATGCATGACCAGTAATTAACAAATGGCTCTAATGGGTGGTTTGCTGGACATCCCTATGCAACTCATTATTTGCACGGACATGACTGATCTATGTTTTCAATTCGAAATCACTAGTTCAAAACAAAGGATGTTATAATGTTTATATATGACAAGTAAGGGTTAGACAACGTGATCCTACTTTGTCTGGAAAAAATTGTGTATGATAGTTGCTCACTAAATTGGCAAAGTTTTTAATGGGATGATGCATTTTAGGGTAAAACTCAATAACAAAAGCTTAGATCCAAAACATACAATATCCTCCTAGCTAATGGAGCTCTGAATAGTTACAAATGAGTTTTAAAATACGTCAAATCTGAATTTATCTTTACACATTACCATAATAACCCTGAAGACATATCACAATTAGTTGGAAGAACAACCCTCTACCTACTCGACCAATGGTCCCAATATTTGATTGTGGATGTGAATCATATTGCGAGCTTGCAAGTTTATGGATTGAACTGTAGTTTATGAATTCATTATATGTTAAAAAGGAGTTTTTGCATTCTAGTCTTATTACATGTAGCTTGAACACGATCATATACAGAAGTGTATATATCGACAGATGAATTCATAGTAGCTTGAGGGACAATCACGGTTGTCAATTGAAATCGACCAACAAAAAGATAATTAAAAATCCAACAAAATATGTGGATCTTAGTAGTGTTTTTGTCTGTTATTTCTTTGTGGACAGCAATTGAAGCACCGATATTATTGATGCAAAAATAAGTAAACTCCAAATAGATGTCTCTAGCCTATCACCTTTAAGTTCCACTTCATTATGACTTTTTTCTTTTTCTTGGATCCCAAACGCGTTATGCCAAAGACAACAGTATCTCTCTTAAAATTCAGAACTGTCAACTTTAGAAATTATACAGAACTATCAACTTTAGAAATTATCCTGTACTAGCTAGAAGTGAATCACAGGACAAATCTTATATCATCGAGAAGATACGAAAGTCTACTTATTGGGAAATTTTATGGAATTCAATTTGGACTTTTTGATCAAAAGTTACAGTAATTATTGATCATATTTCTTAGAAAAGTAAGGTTATTCACGTCTTTCAAATTGAATCTTTAAGCTGCTTCATTTTAGACAGTATTATATGAAAAACAATAAATCATTGAAAATATATGGATGTATACTTCTTGAAGAATTTTGTAGTTAAGTGTGATTATTTGTATTGAAATTAATTAGTTTATTATTTTCTAATTATTAGATAATTAGTAAATAGAAATTAATTAATTAATTGATAATGATCAATTAAATTGATAAGTTTCGATACAACTCTAACACTGTGGAAATATATTGATTTTCGACAATTTAAATATATGATGGTGAATTTTTGAAAATTTAAAATATATAAGTATATTTGTAAATATCAAAAATTAGATTTTATTAATAACTAATAACAATTTGATTGCAGAGAGAGATAGAAATATAGATCTCATGTCAGATATAGAGAAAAATAGTTTTCTCCCCTCCCTAGTGATTGCCACCGATTGAGAGAGCATTGAAGGAAAAATATTCAATTTTTTTCTTCAATCGTTTCGAAAGCCCACACTCAAATTTCTACACAAAATTCTTGTGAGATATATTTATGAAATTTCTACACTTAAATTTTTACCGCATTTTTTTACGACGGTTTAGTAACTGCCGCAATTAAACCGTCGTGAAATACTATTTTTCTTATAGTGTTCGGCGGAGTGGTAAGTAGGCACAATATTATCTGTCGATTAATGTGTCAACCTCTCTTCCTAACCAATTCAAAATTGAAGAAGATCAACAACATTATCCATAATTTAACTCAAACCAATGTGTATTTTTCACCATTAGTGGATGCCATGTTTTAGGGTGAAATGCACTTTTGGTTCTCAAAGTTTCTTATGATCCGAAATTATTTTTACAATCATATCCTTGAATAATTTAGGACACTACAGTCTAAACAATTTCACTAAATCACCAACTATAAAATTGTAGATGTCTGAAATTTACTGTTAAATACTACTACACGTCACTTAAAGATCTGCTGAAGACCGTCATAAAAAAGTAGAACGTGTTGTATAATGAGTGTGGTGTCTATCAAATACACTTTGACGCTCAGATAATTGTTTGGGCAAGGTAAAAGCTAGAAATTGAATCCTTTCTTAAACAACAAGCACCGCCTAATCATAAGGGTCTAGTGTTGAGATGAGAGGGGCCGCCATCCTGTTTTGCATATGGTATTCATCGTTTTGGAAAAGATTAGTGCAGCTCACGATTCTCTCCCCTGTACTAGTGAGGAGTGAGTAAAGAAGATCCAAAGTTCAAACTTAGTTTGAAAGTAAAGATTTTGGTCAAATAATGTAAATGACAAATGTAGTGCAACATGTGCTTAATCACGTGAGAATAAAACATGCTTTGGTGTTTCCCGGAGAGATCTGCGGCGCCGTTTTATATGATTTTATAATCTTCCTTCCCCGCCTTTCCTTCCCATTCAAGCTTCGGTTATGGCGCCTGCCTTATCAACGGTCAAAAGCAAATTTAGCATTTCAGAGACCCAAGAAAATGCGTTATTTCCAAAAATTATTATCATCACAATCTAATATTTCTATTTCTAGTTAAATTTGAAACTACCACACTACAATTTTTTTTTATTATATCAAAACAGTTTAAAAATATCTTCACTTATCTTTAAAAAATTGTCTTGTTTGAAGATTGATGGATTCAAACTTTAGAGATAAGAGGGAACAAAAGTCCAAGTCTATAGTTTCGATCACTTGAACTAACTAATTAGGGTTTTCAAATAAATGGTTATGAAGATTTGGTGATATTTTGTAATTTAATTAAATTAGTGAAATTACCGTTGAAATATTATCCCACGAAACTTGTTGACAGAATCTACTAACTTACTAAAAGATGAAAAAAAAATCTTAGCAATGTAGGAGGACCATGCTGACACGTGTCGGCGGTTTTTTAATGTCTCTTTCACTCTCCTCGTACAGTGTCTCTCCACATTATGAACCATGGAAAAACCAACGGACCCACTTTGTCGGAAAGTTACGTCGGGGGGGTGACAGTGAGAATTATTTGGCCACTTACTTTATGAGTCACTTTAATGGTCTCGTTCTTTGTTTGATTTTTTTTCTAAATCATTAAATATTAGATTAGATGAACTAAATTTGATAAATAAATAAACAATGATAACTACTCGGACATCATAGCCTGAGATTTTTGTTACATGGGAGATTTTCACCCACGAATACAAATAAGAATATATTTTATAGCATTAAACTTTTTTGTACATGAAATTATTTCAATCATGCACAAATGAGATACTCAGATATGAAAAAACTGTTTTTTTTCTGTTAAATATACATGAGTACTTATATCTCAAAATGTTTGTAATTTAACCTCTACTACTACAAATTCTACTAGTTTTAAAGCATCTCATTCGAAACGAAATAATCGAGTTTCGAAAACTATTTTTCAAAAAGAAATGTCATGAAAAAAACTTTGGATTGTCGAGTTTATACTACAAAATTGTTGTGAATTACGTGCTAGATAACAAAAATGTAACCTCGTTATTGTTTGGGTCATAATTTAACGTTTGATTTTTTTTTAATTATTTGAAGATTTGAACTTGCCTAAGAATCTTGAAAGATATATAAGATTTTATTTTAAAGAGAGGATTTCAAATTTTAAATTTCAAATCAATATATTGATGTGCTATCAAATCAAATCATCAAGTCGATAAAAAATTTGCTTGAGTGAACACTTTTCGCCTATAAAAAAGAACAAGTAGTCAGAAGAATAAGACATCAATCAATCAACAAATCAATCAACTTTCAACGTGCAGCCTTTACTTTTTATTCCTTAGTTTTGTTCTTAAGATCAATTTTGATTGTTTTCCTTATTCTATTTTTAGTTTCAAGTCTTTTTATTTTTATTTTATCATCTATTAAATATTGCTTTCTTGATTAGAAGTTAGTTACTAGTAATATATATTTTTAAATTTAGTTTTTTATTGAATTTTGACACGCTCTTGTGTTAACATATTAGAGATGCAAGCCAAACAACTATACATATATGATATGAATTATTAGAAATTTTTTTTTCAATAGCCTACATTCTCTATTAAATACTCAGTTCATATTAGAAATCTTTTTTTTAGTCAAACAATTCATATTAGAAATCTAAATCCGCTGTAACAGTAAGGGCCTATCTGGTTTATGATTAAAAAGGGATTTTAGAAAAGAAATGAAAACAAATATTTAGTTTTGTGAAAAAAGTTTTAATATTCGAAGAATATTTAGTAATCAACTAATTGAGATAACTTTTAATACTATTATGAAAAAGTATTTATAGATTAATGTTTATCCGGCATTAAAATTATTTATCGAATTAAATTATAAATATTGAAACATATTTTAATTAATTTAAATTTAATTTTCACATGATGCAGCCTTGGCCAAAATGTTTTTTTTTTAACTTGTGTTTGCTGTATGACTACTTTATAGAATCAGACATGGACCCACCACTCCCTTATTTGGCGGGAAACTGCCAAATTTCCCGCCAGCCGCTTGAGCGGCAAAATTAAACAATAACAGCTTTTAGTTATTGCAATTGCTCTACGACAGTGAAACTTAAAAGTCATATCGAAACGGTAAAACTAACGGTTACGTTACTGTGAACGCGGAGGTTGTGGATTGTGCCACGTAAGAAAGCCGGTGATGAGAGACAGCGGCTAACCAGGGAACGTGATTTCTGACGGAATGCACGTGATAATCAGACAAACTAGAAATAAGCAGGACCCACAGTAAGGTTTCTCAAGAGTCAAGATTTTGTTCAAATCTATAATGCGTGAAACCTTACTGTGGGTAACCAGTAAGGTTTTTCTTTTAAAAAAAATAATGCGTGAAACGTGTCGGCTATATAACAATTCTAACGCTTACCCACCGTTATGGTCGGACACTATAGGTCCGGTAACGTGCCTCCACGACCACGTCACTTCTTTGAGCGTAATTACTAAATTAAATCACGTCAAATGACTCATTTAGCATTGCGATCATAATTAAGGAATTGTTTAAGGAATATTCTTTCAACTCATAAAATATATAAACCCCTCGTTAATACAACTTAATTAATTTGGATGCTACAATCTTCTATTTTACTTTTGGAAAATAATTTATAGTATTACAAGGCAAAGAGGATGAGAATGAGAGTAAGAGAGCATGGAAGAGGCCAGCTCGATCATAATATGAGGCTATTGACTAATTTAAGAATTTGTTTATATAAAACTAATAATGTGATTAAGTTAGCAAAATATATAATTTTTTGACCCTCCTAGATTTGTCAAGCTATTAACTTTATCCTCGTTTATCCTTCAAATCTCAGTTATTAAGTTCGTCTTGGTTGATGAAAGGTTTTTACCTTCCGAATTCGATGCATAATAAGATATGAGATCAATAATAAGCTTATAGTTAGATTGCATAAATTCAAACGTATATAGTATTTCTTTTATTCTTCTCTATTACCGTCTCTCTCCTCATATGTTACATTGATATTCAGTATTTTGAGAATTTATTATCAATCTTTTCTTTTTTTTACACATATATTTTTTCACAAATAGCTATAAGTTCTATATAGACTTAGAAAACTTATGACTTGAAGCCACTACATGAAAAGTGTGGATTTGGAGTTTTACTACGCCTCAAACATATTTAGTATATTTATTAAGTTGAGCTTTCAGATTTTGTGCTAATCATAGTCTTCTTATATTTTAAAATTAGTAGAATTCTAAATCGATAAAGTTTTAAGTTAATTATAATGGATTATTCATAAGTTGAATATTTTACTACTATTTATCTAAATTATTTTATGAATTAATTTATAAACTCAAAATTACTAAAATTCTCCTTAGAAAATGATTAGTAGAAAGGGTTAGAAATGGGCGGGTAAATAGAGGAGAACCGGCCTAATCAATGGACAGAGGAAAAAGCCGATAGGAGCGGCATAGTCACGTGTGGACGTATAATTACGGTCGGCAAGTCCCAACTTAATTACCAAGACACCTAGAGAAATAATGGGCCCCACTGCCAGTGGATTGACCCCCCCTCTCTTCCCCTCTCGTACCTGAAAATTCACCCACCAGCCTGCTTGCAATCCCATTGAGTCAAACCCACGCAAAAGGCTGCCCTCACCTGCTGACCTGACATCCTAGCTGGACTTATTTCCCATTCCCATTGGGTTATCATGACACCTGTCATCTACTTTTATCTTTTCATTTTCCATTAATTTTTTCTCTTTTTATCTTTCCTGATATTAAGTTTTTTGAGAGATGTATTAAAAAAATGCATCACCGATTCACCGACCTACTCTACACCACATTTGTTTTCTAAATTATATTAAAATTGAGAATATTATGAGTTAATCTCATGATCTTATGATATGAGTTGAGAGATTGAATGACTATGTGAATTTATGACAAAGATATTACACATTGTGGTGATATTATACACAGTCGTACTTGACAATTACTCTATTTTTTCTTTTGTAAAAAAATCTAAACTAACTTAATTTAGATCATAGATATATTCATTTATTGGCACATTATAGATATGATGCTATTCACATCTTATTGTTAGTTTTAGTTTGAAAATGTTAATTATGAAGAGACATGTATAATGTGAGAAGATATAATTATCCAATAATCAAGAGGTAAATATTAGGGTTTTGAAAAAGAGGAAAATATTATTAAAATAAATTCAGTAAAGTTAAACAAGAGAGAACATACAAATTTGTTTTATGAAAATTAATATTTAGATTTCCAAAGGAAACATCCATCTTATAAGATATTTAAAAAAAAAATCTCTAGTATTAATGCACTCTAAATAACTTGCACAAATTATTACCAATTGACAAAATCTCTTGCTATATATAAGTCTTTGATTATACTATAACTAAAGAGAAACATATGCAGCATCATGGTGTTAAATATAACTATGATATGTTACGTGGCATGGTACTTATAGTATAGAATAGTTTCCTTTATTTATTTGCATTTTACATGTAAGGTGAGAGTGGGACAGAATACGTGCACTGTCAACTAATTATACATACATTTGGCAGTGACAATTAGATAAATACGCTCTTATGAAACTAGAGAACATTCTACCTCCTGGGATGGAGAAAGTTTTCGGTATACCTGTAATACTAGATATTCAGTACTATTTTATATCATCAATTATCACGTGTCAAAAAATATTATATTTTATTCAGATTTTAAGGAGAGAATAAATAAATTTTTGAAGTTTATAAAATGTGTACAAGTGTCATCAAATAATATGAAGAAGTACTGGATATTCAGTACTCCATGAGCATTATAATTTTTTCTCCTGAGATGAGAGCTCGCGTATTGGATTTGGAAAACAAATCGTGATATTTATTTTATTTAAAAGCTAGTGCAAGAAATATTTCAGCTTAACTGAAATGTAACAATGCATTTAATTATTTATATTACCAAAAGCTTATAAAAAAGAAAATATAGCAAAAAATGATGGCATGGTTGGTTACTTAAGCTCATACATCTATGAATTAGAATCATCGTATATCTTTCTATAAAATTTGGGATATCCATCTAATTCTATTGCAAAATTTTTTAGAGACCTACGTTGTTGAGTTCTGAAATTAGCAATATCTATCAGTTCAACAGAAACACTAAGATAATTTTTTTTATTTGTATCTTTTACTTAAAATCTAAATCGTTCATTTTGGAAAATTAACATAATATAGAAGATGAGAGCTTTATTCTAAAAGTTTGGGGTTAGGTCCGTTAAGATATAGGTATCAGTACGGCAGTGGGTATTGGGGGAGGCGTTTGTCTCGCCATGTGACCCAATGGTTTTGCCTATAGGCGTGCTATCGATATCATAAAAAGAAAAAAGATTTTAACAAATTAAAATAATTAGGCTTAATATATAAGTACGACCCTCAGTGGTATAACGAGGTAAGCTATTGAGGGCTCGGAAGACAGAAGGAGAAAGAAGAGGTATATTACTCTTTGTAGAGAGAGAGAGAGAGGAACAA
>QANY01011279.1:627789-739139 GCA_003255025.1 Datisca glomerata | reverse complement strand
AATTCATGCTATCTGTAACTTTAGGCTCCACTTTCTTAGAGACCCTCCTCAAATCATCCTCTAAAGGCCTCTGCGAGGTGAAAAGATTTACTAAATAATCATTTATGATAGTAGCAATGTCCTCCTGATCCTCACACCAAAAATCGTCATTGTCATAGATTCCCTTGATAGTAGGCCTCCTTTTCCAAACTGTTGCCTTGGCGTGAAAAAAATTGGTATTTTTGTCTCCCATATTGAGCCAATCCATGCACAATCCCTATTTTCAGAACATCTCTTCTTGGTTCTCTAGACTGATGATTTTGGAGTGAATGGTTTGAGCTTCCTCTATAGCCTACCTGGATTGGTCTTGCTCTCTAAGAGCATCTAATTTTTCCTTCTTTTGGTTTAGCCTCTTAGTTAAATCGCCAAACTTCTCCTTTCCCCATTGTCGAAGGGCGATCGAATAGATATTCAAGTTTTCCGGTATAGATTTGGTAATGGGTCAGTTTAAGGGCTTCTCCAAACTCGATTAATCACCTCTACAAAGTCCTCCTCATGAGCCTAATCAGCTTCAAAATAAAATCTACCTTTTTCTGCCCCCTTGGCCCCAAGGCAACTGGCCCAGCAAGTGGGCCAGGATGGCTCTATGGTCAGACGTAAGGAATCCCAGCACCTCGACACACGCTCTCCTAAACCACTTTCTCCATGTTTCAACGCAAAAGCTATATCAAGTCTTTCATTGATGAAATCCTCCCCTTGTATATTGTTTACCCAGGTGAACTTCCGCCCATAGAAGCCTAAATTAGAGAGACCACAGCCCCCCACAACCCTATTGAACTCCTCAATCTGAACAACAGGCTTTGGAAGCCCCTCAAACTTTTCAGACCTCTCTAGAATTTCATTGAAGTCCCCAAGGACTAACCACGACCCAGCAAAGAGGCTTACAACCTACGAAATAAATCCCAAGATTGAGGCCTCAAGCTAGTTACCAGGTTACTATAGAATCCCTTAAGTCTCCAAATCCTTCCTCCATCCATGGAAATGTAGGCATCAATGTGCCCCTCTAAAAAAGAACTGACGCAATAAAATGTCATGAGCTTGTTAGCTTCTGGAATAACTTCAAAAGTCTTCAAGATTTTTCTAAGTCATACAGCCTCCTTTACAGCTTCACAAGCTGTCACATAATTAGCTTTCATGATAGATCAGCAATGCAAGATTACTTGATGCTTCTCCATACAAGTGATTCATCGTTCAAGATGAACACTAATCCTAAAGTGGACCTCCAAGATACCTTGCTGCTTGGAAATCAAAATTAGTATACCCCATGATATTCAGGTCAGTACCTGAATATATAAGCATGTAGTTCCTTATTCTCCTAAGATACTTAAGGATATGCTTGATGACATTTCAATGCTCGAGTTCAGGATTAGATTGAAAATGACTCACCGCACCCATCGCGTAGCAAATGTCTGGCCTAGTGCAAAGCATCACATACATGAGGCTTCCTACGGCTGAGGCATAGGGAATTTTTCTTATGTCTTCCTCTTCTTGAGGAGTCTTGGAACATTGCTCCTTGGAGAGGCTGACTCTATGCCTGAAAGGAATATATCCCTTTTTGGAGTCTCGCATAATGAAGTGATCCATCACCTTATCAATATAAGATGTTTAAGACAATGTCAATTGTATGTTCTTCTTATCTTGAAAGATATGAATACCTAAGACAAATGTAGCTTCTCCAAGATCCTTCATATGAAATTACTTTGCAAGGCAAATCCTGACATCAAACAATTTTCGTACATCATTCAATGAGTAGAATATCGTCCACATACAAGACTAGAAAAACTACTTTCTCTTCGTGTATCATTTTATACATAAAGGGTTCGTCCACTAACTATTCAAAATCAAAGTTCTTGATAATTTTGTCGAATCAATATTCCGACCGTGATGCTTGCTTAAGTCCATGACTAGACTTCAGCAGTTCGCAAACCTTGCTCTCTTGGCTTTTCTCCATGAACCCGTGTGGTTGAGCCATATAAATGCGCTCTTCAAGATTACCATTCAGAAAAGTAGTCTTGACGTCTATCTACTAGATTTCATAATCGAGGATAGCAGCAAGGACAAGAGGATTCAAATGAATTTGAGTATGGGCACCGACGAGAAGGTATCCTCATAGTCAATACCTTCCTTTTGGGTATAGGCATTGGCCACTATCCCATCTTTGAATGTCTCCATATTCTCATCTGAACCTCTATTTTTCTTATAAATCGATTTACACCCTATAGGTTTTACCCCTTCAGGAGGATCAATAAGTTTCCAGACTCTGTTCGAGTACATCGAATGTATCTCAACATTTATAGCTTTTTTTCACAGATTTGCTTTAAGACCAGTCATTGCATGTGTAGGAGACACGTTTATCATGATCCTTATCTGAGACTGCTATTAAGGCATCTCCATAAGACATTTACCTGTCAGGTTGTCTCATAACCCTTCCACTATATTGAGGCTCCATAGGCTCTGGCTCCTGCTGTGGTTCTTCCATTATTGAATCAGAAATAATTCCTGACTGGAGAATCAATGTCCTCCCACTCAATAATTTCTCTAGCACAAGAGTTCTTCTAGGCTTCACACTTCTTATGTAGCTTTCTTCAAGAAAAATTGCATTTGTGCTAATGAATGTTTTCTGGTCAGTTGGACTATGAAAGACATACCCTTTCGTTCTTTTGGGATATCTTACAAACATGCATAATTTTGATCGACTAGCCAACTTGCCTGTCTTTGGTCTAGAACATGTGTTGGTCCTCCTTATATTCTAAGGTGGTTTGCGGATGACTTTCATCTATTCCATCTTTCATATGGTGTACCAGGCACCATCTTTGACAGAACTTAGTTCAGAATGTATGCTGTTATTTCCAAGGCATATCTCCAGAACAAATCTGGGAGGGATGAGTAACTCATCATGGATCTAACCGTATCCATCAGAGTCAGATTCCTTCTCTCTGATACACCATTCTGTTCTAGAGTGTCAGGTCCTGTAAGTTGAGAAAAAATACATACTTCCCTAAGAAAGTCTTCAAACTCTCCACGACAATCAAATCATAGTGTTTTGATTTGTTTCTCTAATTGCTTCTCAACCATAGCCTTGTACTCTTTTAACTTTTCAAAGGTTTCATACTTTTGGTGCATTAGATAAACATGTCTAAAATGTGAGTAGTCATTAGTCAAGGTTACGAAGTATACACAACCTCCTCTTGCTTGGATATTCAATGGCCAACATATATCACTATGTACGAGTTTGAGGCATTGAATGCTCTTTCACCCTTCGCTGAAAAGGGTCTCTTGGTCATTTCACCATATATATAGGATTCACATATGAGTAGTGATCCCACACTTAAAGTTTGCAATGGACCATCATTTACAAGTCTTTTAATCATCTCCGAGCTAATGTGGCCAAGACTTAAGTGTCATAAATAGGTTAGATCGGTTGAGTCAAACTTCTAACTTTTACTATACCTTTGTAAGTTAGTATTTACTTCAGTGTCACATATCATTTGAATTATTGGTTTTCCATAGAACAATTTATTTATCAAACGCGCAGTAGTAATTAAGCAATCATTTCTAAAAATACTAATATCTTTATCAATGAAATTCATTCTTCCCGAAAATTAGGATATAATAAACATCTCGCAAAACCATAAATATTATCAAATGACAATTTAATAGTTCCAATTGATACTACCCATACTAGTGCTCCATTTCACAAACGAAAGCTGAACTCGCCCTCGGTAAGCCTTCTGGATTCCCTGAACCTCTGCAGGGAACAACATATATGTTTAGTAGCTGCAGAGTATACAATCCATAAAAAAGTAGAGTCATCCACATAACATGCCCTAGTAACAAGTACTATACCTTTGGATTTAAACTCCTTGAGATAATCCATGCAGCTGCATTTCTAATGGCCAGTGGCTTCACAATGATGACACTTGTCTTTCGACTTGACCACTTTTTTAGTGCCATTTCCTTTCACAGCTTTTGAGTTCTGCTTCTTAGCCTTCTTCGGACCATTCTTGTGTTTATTTTTGGTGTTAGAGGTGGAAGACTTACTTTCAGTAAAGTTTGACTCTTCAGTCTTCCTCTTGCCCTTCAGAAATATGGTCTTAGCAGCTTGTAATTCCTTAATAAGCTCAGGAAGTGTGTACCTCAACTTATTCATCCAATAATTAAGTTTGAAGTTCTCAAAAGTGTCAGGCAAGATTTCAAGGATCATATCAACTTGATTCTCGCCATCTACCTCACGACCCTTGATCTCCATCTCATTCTGATAACTAATGATCAATATCATATATTCTCTGACAATAGTTTCAGGTTTCATCCTACAATTCATGAAGTTTCACACAGATTCCTGTTTGGCTTGACGATCCCGATCTCCGAACATTTCGGTGATGTTCAACATCATATCAATGGTGGTTTCCATGTTCTGATGTTGTTATTGCAACACATTACTAACAGAAGCCAAGATGTAACACCTGACAATCTCATCAGAATGCAACCAGGAAGCATAAGCATAATTTTTCTCTTCAAATGATTCAGCAATAGGCTCAAGGGGAGAAGGGGTGGTGAGCACGAACTTGTGCTTTTCTACCATCAACACGATATCAAGATTACATTTCCAATCCATGTCATTTTTACCAGTAAGTTTGTTTGCATTTAAGATATTTGAGAGTGGAGATAGCGACATGATTACCGAAAACATAAATAAATCAGTGTAAATATATACTCAATCATTTAGGAAAGTATAATGCATGATGCAAATACTTAAATATTTAAAATCTAATAAAAAATATTTCTTCCATGATGTTACGATCAACAACTATAGCTTATCTTATCTAAGGACAATGCTTAAGATACCTCATATCGAATCGAGACTCCTCTCATTTGGTTAACGCTTCTCATGATGTTACTACATCTAGCTTAACCAATCACCAATAATTTTGGTCACCTTAGCCCCATTAACTAGCCTCTATAAGGGATTTCAATGTGCATTGGTTTAACTGTTTAACCAATGCATCGGCTTTAAAGGTTGTTATGAACTAATAATCCATCTAGGAACAATCCTGCCTCACCACTTCCTTTACAAGCCTTAGCTTCTCAAGTAACTTGATGACTTAAAGTGATAAGATTCCCATGTTTCTCTCACTGAAGAGAAGACCTCTAGGATGACTCTAAACCATTTCTCGTGCCACGACCAACTTTGCATTGGGGACCTTGGAAATGTTTCAACGTAAACGACCCTCCCACTTATTTTGGAAAATGGATTTTTCGTTGCTTCGCAAAAACATAACTCTTTATTAATTTGAAAAAGAAAGTTTCAAAATTATAAAATTTTATAAAAATTAAATCTCAAATTAAAATTATAACTTTTATAAAATTCGCATTGTATTTAAATTATAACCCATTATAAATTTAAACTACAATGATGCATGTAGATGCTACATGGTATATTAATATTGGCATATCTCTATTTCTATATGGCATGTTATATGATGATACGAGATGAATAATAAATCATCATTCAAAATTAACCTCTTTGTGGCTCATTTCTAATTACAACCCATAAAATAATAATAAGTAAATCACAATAATTTGAAAATTAAACTCCATGGTATCTGTAATTGTCTCATTATTCTTCAGGAAATCCCACCACTTTGTAAATCTTTACAAAGGTCTAGTCCATTTTTAAAATTCAAAATTTCATTTTAAAATTTAATTTTTCAATAATTTTTAATTTGATAAACAAATTACCAAGTAAAATAATCAATTGATTTATTTTTTAAAACAATTTATAAAATAAATTACAATTAATTGTGTTAAAAAATTATTAAATAAAATAAAATTAATTTTAAGGAATGGATTGGGTTTGAAATCAAATTTCAAATCCCTACAAATTATTTGGGTGAAACAACCCTTATTTAGTCCAATGCCTCGATTAGCCTGGTGGGTCCATGCTAGCCCATTGGCCTAATGTGGCATTGTACACACTAAGGTTTCCAAAACCCTATAATTTCCTAAATTCTTAGGTTTTCAAAACCCTTTGATTTCCAAAACTCAAAAGTAGGCGACGACGTGTGCGGCAGGCAGTTGTGTGGCATGGGGGTGAGTGGTGGAAGCTGCGGCAGTGACAAATGACAGAGAATTTGAATAATACTATGACTTTTCAAGGCGGTGTGGCATGGGGACGGTGGCGGCTTCGGCTACGAATTTTCAAGGCGGCGGCAGATTACATTGAATTTAAAGAGCAATACAACTTTTGCATGAAAATAATCTACATAAAATACTATGCCTCAATTTTGGCATACATCAATTATATAATTGAAAACAAAAACACCTACAGTCAATAGATCGGGATCCATTCATAGAACAAATTCAAACATGCTTTGAATCTACCATACAAAAACATATGTCAATATCGCAACATCCAACAATACATACGTTTAAAAACTAAATATGCACAATCAAGAACCCAAGGCTCTGATACCAATTGATAGATCCGGTTTTAAAAATTTGAAGAAAAATTAGTGAACCACGAACAGTTCGTTGGCGGAATATAAAAAAAATTTCAAAAAACAAATATTTAATCACATTAAGTACATTTATTGTTGGCAGAAAACCACACCATCGACTATACATATTCAGTTAAACATATTTGCAAGAGGTGGGAAAAACTTATACCATTTATTGTATCAGAGAATTTATGACTTGGTGGAATTCTATTAATTATCTCGTGTTCTTCATTCTTGAGATTCGAGAACTTCAATTAGTTTTTACACCAATAATCACTCATAAAATTCAGAAGTATGTCTCGCAAGGATGTTATCAGGAACTGAGTGTGGGTTCTCAAAACAACTAGAAAAGAAAAATCAAAATTTTTCTTCTCCTCTGTGTATTTCGGCAGCAACCAAGGGGGGGAGAGAAACTCTTTTCTTAGCTCTGTGTAATCACACATTGTACTTAAGCTTTGTGTCAACACACTTATGGAGGTAACCCTAATGTCATCCCTTATATAAGTATTAAGGAATTTACATATATACCCTTTATATTATAAATTGTCGAAGTTCACCCTTATATACTGCTATTGCCAAAATTTATGTTTCTCCTAGAGCCAATACTGTGTCCAAATATATCAATTTAAATTGATAAATTAAATTGATCTCTATCAATTAATTAATTAATTTCTTTTACGTACTCATTATCCAATAATTAGAAAATAACAAATTAATTAATTTTAACATTAATTTTTTTGCTCTTCACTACTTTAGTGATGACACCCATCACATATGGGTTCTGGAAGTGTACCTTGGTCCAAAATATATTTTTGGCCCAACTGATGTTATTTTCATTCATGTCTTTATGAGCTACTCTTAAAACCGAATGCATCCACAAGACTAAAGTTATAAGATTCAAATACTCGGTAAATCTATCTCCATAAATTTCTGACCTATTTAATTCTGGCATTGTACGACTCTATTATAGGTCTGATGCCGAATCAACTCTTGATTCATGTGCGCTACATTTTTTATTATTATAAATAAACACTTTTATTTCACGATCCACAAAATATTTTATATATATTACACTTTGTGAATATCAGTAACAAGAGTAAGAAGTAAAATTAACATTTACCCCTCTATTTATTATTTCCTTAACTCATTTATTGACTCTGAATAAAAAAGACAAAACAGTGAATTATCTCGTACAATTCACCATGTCTTATTCAATGATTTATTTCATCGAATACTTGGCCAAGTTAATTTATTCACACACCCATCAATAAAACATAACGTGATATTTTTGCATTTACAATCTCGTCACGAATTTTCATATCTGCAAATCACGTAACTCCAACATAGTTGAATCATGATCCCAACAACCAAGGTATTGTCCAACAATTTGAACTCCCTCCTTTGGTGTATCAAAGATCATAACTAACTAGGTCATGTTTCGTATTCACCTTAGGATTAAGGTAGTTATAAAAATACTTTTAAGATGTAACAATTAGATTTAGAGCTAGATAAACGGCTTTGCTCCAAACTAATTTGTTACTGGTCTATTCAACATGTTCCATAATTTGATTGTCCAGCCGATCCTAAGACTGTGAATAACATTGTAAACCATTTTAGAAGAGTTTTTCTGGAAGTCCCCTATGTCTTTACTCTTCTTATGTTGATAATAATTCCAGGACTTGAGTAAATTATAAACACACTTTAATTGATAGAAAAACTTTCATTCATTCATTAATTTTAGAAATACAAAATTTCAGGAGAAATAACTAAATAATCATAAATAGTTATTATATCCTATTTTATAGAGATAATTTCAATATTGGCTGCGTGATCTGGCTGGATTTAGTTTTATTTGCTAGTAGTCTAATTAATTCTTTCTGCTTAACATTCTCTATTAAGTTGATTGTTATATGTGTTCAGTGTAGACACTGCATAATTCTAAGTTTAGGGGGTGTCTTTATGTTTTTCTTGGTTGCTTTTAGTATGTTAGCTTGCTAGTAGTTTCTGGCTTTTTATGGTAGTCTTTGATTTGAGTAGACCCTGGAAGATATTATTTAAGTTATGTGAAAAAAATGAAAATTAATGAGTTTACTCTTGACAAATCAGATTTTTGATGAGATATTTTCCCCAAAATATTTGCACTAAAGGCTTTGGCTTAGTTTGATCTGGAAGGCTTGAGAGCCATAAGCTATAGGGAGACTTGATATTTAGAACTGCATTGAAAATGGGAAGAAATGCTAAAAAAATTGAGTGTCCTTCACCCATTTTGTACGCTAGCTTGAAGCATATCTAAAGAAAGAACTTTTACATTGGGAGAGCCAACAAATTGCAATCAATAGAGGAGTCAAATTGCAAACAAAAGGGAAGAGAGTACAGAAAAGGAAAAATGAGGATGAAGTAGGAAGAAGATATGCTATTGAGCAGCTTCTCTAATTTCATCTTTATCTCCTTCATACTCTTTGTATTTCTTTCCTTTCTCTTATTAGCTTTTTAATTAATGGATGGATTACATTTTGGGATTTTCACTAATCTCAACATGAGCTAAACTTTGTTAGCTAGAGTTGTTACTGAACTTTGAATTCGTTTAACTTAGTTGGTGAGCTCAGATTGTTAAGTTAATTTAGTAGCATTTTATTCAAGTGTGCTTTATCGTTAATTATTGTTATTGGTGGGCCATCAATTTACAAGATACTTCACTCGTTTAAATACATAAAAGGTTTAGATTAGTAGATTGAGCTTGAATAATGTAAGCTTATTTAATCTATTAATGAGTTAAGTAATTTATGAATAATATAGTCATATGGTGTTCACCTTGCAACCCTATAAAAATTGGAGCTATCAACTGTTATAACAACTCTAATAGCTCATATGAGTAAGTTAGCAACTCTGAGGGATATAATGACTCTAGCCTCATTTTACTATAAATGATAACGTATTGAATTAAGTTGTTGACTAGAATTTATTATTTTTTCCTCTTATTCTACTTGAATTCTACTTAGCTAATCATTTAATCTCCTATTGCCAACACTTAATTTCTCCTCATGAACTGATTTTCCAATTAGTTATCCTTTCAATCAATCTATGTGTAAATGACACTCACTTACTAAATACTACTTGTTGATGATATGTATACTTGCGTATTGATTTTGCACAACAGCAAGCATAAATAATTAAGAAAAAGCTACCAAATGGCTTCATAGCATTGTGGAAAATGTAGCAACATAGTTTGCATCATTCTATAGCACGAAATAAACAAAACCAACTATTTTAATAATTTCGCTATGGAAAACATAAAAATGTGCTTCACATGTTATTCTATAGCGGTTTAAAAATCTTTCAAATTTCTTCTATATCATTTTAAAAATGCTTTCAAATGTCTTCTATAGGGGCTTGCCCTAGCATTTTCTTTTTAAATAAAACGACGAGGTTTTTTTCCAGGCCTTATCATTTTTTTGAGTTGTACTAAAATGACAGGTAGATTACCTACCGTTGTTTTGTGTTTTTTTTTTAATAAAAATGATGGGGTTTTGAGGCCCCATCATTTTCTTCATTCTCCTAATATGACGGGTATTATACCTATCATCATTTTATCATTTTACCATGATGACTCTTCTATAAACCGTCGTAAAGCTTAAAAAAGAAGGCAGAAGATGACGACTTTTATATTTTTCGTCGTGACTTATTTTTTACGCGCGTCATGAAAAATCAAAATTGTAGTAATGCATACAAACTAGTAATTCTTGAAGCAGTTCCCCAAATACATACTAGGGTTAACCAATTACATACTGAGGATCATCTATTAGGTAGTGGGGTTCATTTATTACGTACAAATTAATAATTCTTAGAGGGGTTCACCAAATCCATATTGGGGTTCACCAGTTACATAGTGGGGTTCACCAATTATGTAATGGGGTTCATCAAATATGTACAAATCAATAATTTTTAGAGGGGCCCACCAAATATGTACTAGGATTCACCAATTACATATTGCGGTTCACCAATTACGTAGTGCAGTTCACCAAATACGTACAAATTAATAATTCTTGGAGGGGTTTATCAAATACGTACTGGAGTTCACTAATTCTGTAGTGGAGTTAACCAATTACGTAAAATCTAATCGCCATACCTAATAGGTGAATCACCTATTTTTAGCCTTTTATGCCTCCAATCACCTGTTTCATTCCTAAACACCATGTATAAATAGGCGATCGCTAGCCTCCCTCCCAATTATCAGGTTTTTGGTCATGATCGCCATTTATATGGCCTAATTTCCATTCTTCAAAATCAACCGTAAAATTGATATTTTTGTATTTATCGTACATCGGGAAAATCATTTATAAAAATAGAAAAAACTTGTTATTTCAATTCAAACATTCATGATACTCACTTAATTTGTAAAATTAGATTGGATTAATAAAGGATTCTCGATACAATTGAACACTTATTCATAAACTCGTTAAAAGTTGTCATTGATAATGTTGTTGTGCTTTTGTGATAAGTATCAAGCGAGACAGGTTTTCACCATATATAATTATAGGTCGTGATATTATGATGATCAGTAAATCCTATTTATCGGTTTAAGGAACACATATACCCTCAAGGTCGGATTCTATCTTTAAATCGAATATATCCGCTAAAAGTTTGAAGTTGAATATCAAAACTATCTAGAACAAAAGAGAACGACTTTCTCATAAAAATATCCAAACTGTCTAAAACAACCGAATAAGAAGAATTTATACCACTCTAAAAACCTAAATATTAAAAGAGATGGAAATCATAAAAAATCCCAAAATTAGGATCGAAACAGCTTCCATGCCTCCTAAAGTGCTGAAAAGAGTATTTTTTGGACCCCAAACTGGGTTATGACAAGTAAACTCGATTTTACACGTAGATCTCTCAATAAGTTTTGATTTGATATCTTACGGCCCACGTAGTTCAACCCGAGTCAAAAGTTACGCCCTCTGGAAGTTGACCTGCGCGTACCATGATCCATTTGTTCCAGAAATTCTAAAGCTGCACCGTCTGCATCATTGGTAAATCCTATTTATCAGTTTGACGAAAACGTATAACCCGCAAGGTCAGATTCTACCTTTAAATCGAATATATCCACTAAATGTTTGAAATTTCCAATATTGAAATTTAAAATTTTAACCTTTTATTTTATAAATTACACCCCTATGAAGTTTGAAAAATAACCTATTCACGTTTTAATTTATAAGCATATAAATATATTTTGTTACAAATCGTCAATCTATCCAAATATTTTAAACTACTAAATTTATTTTTATTTATCCATCCAAATTTTTTTAAGCATAATTGGGAGTATTGGGACCAAACGCAAGTCTGCCTGGCGTTTGGGGCCCAAACATGACCAGCTGACGCCAAACGCCTATTATGGCAGGCGAATCACCTACCATGGTTGGCATTTGGGCCCGCGTGTGTATCTAGCATTTGGCACCCAAACGCGCGGGTCCCAAATGTCAGTCATGATAGGTGATTCGCTAGCCATGACTAATGTTTGGGGACTGTTGGACACATTTGGGCCCCGAATGCCATAGTAACAAGATTTTGGCTCGTGACCTAGTGACATGGGCCAAACGTCTGTGTGTTTGGCATTTTAGACCCAAATGCGACCAGCAGGCTCCAGACGCCAGTCTTGAATGAAGACTCGCCATGTAGTGATGGCGTTTAGGTCCCCACTATGACGTTTGACTCCTAACAATTTTCTTACACACTTGATTCACACACTTGGACATTTTCACACACTTAGTCATTTTCAAAATTTTACTTATTTTCACACAGTTAACCATTTTCACACACTTAGTCATTTTCAGACACTTAGCTATTTTTACAAATTTTATTATTTTCACACACTTGGTTATTTTTTGCTCATTTAACCAGGATAGCAATTTATATATTCACACACTTGCTCATTTTCACACATTTTCATATACTTTTCATTTTCATATAGTTGTTTTGCTACACCTGGTCATTTTTACACACTAAGTCATTTTTACACGCTTAACAATTCATGCACTAAGATATTTTTCACATACACTTACCATTCTCACAATATTTCACATACACTTCACAATTTTGATTGACTTAGTAATTTTCTCACTCTTTGTCATTTTTATCTACTTATTTTGTCACTTAGCCATATTTTCGTGTACTTCAAAAGTTTCTCTACTTTACCATTTTCATGTACGTGTTTTGATAGAACTCAACTATTTTCATGAATCATTTTCACAAGGTAGCCTTTTTCACAGAAGTATTTTAATACACTTAACTATTTTTATAATTTAGTCATTTTCACACGCTTGGTTATTTTCATACCTTTAACCATTTTCACACAGTTAGTCATTTTCACATGCTTAGACAATTTCACACACTTTCCAATTTCACACACTTAGTCAATTTTCATACAGTTAGTCATTTTGACACGCCTAATCATTTTCATGCTCAGTCATTTTCACACGCTTAACCATTTTCATACGCTTTATCATTTTTATACTTAATAAATTCATCAACACATAAAAATAATTTAATTCAATATTTGGTATCTACTTTTTTCATTCACTTAGTAGTTTATTACCCTTTGTCATTTTTATGTACTTGTTTTGTCACTTAGTCGTACACTTGATCATTTTGAAACGCATAACCATTATACGTATTTAATAATTTTTATACACTTAACCAATTTAACCATTTTCATACCCGTAATCATTTTCACACACAACACACTTAGTCATTTTTAAACTCCTAGCCATTTTTACAAACTTACTTATTCACACACTTAACCATTTTTTCAAACATTTAATCATTTTCACAAACTTAATTATATACTTAGTCATATTTTCATCCTTTACTTAGCCATTTTCACATAGACTTGGTTACTTTTACAACTTACCACATACACTTAGTAATATTCATTCACTTAATAATTTTAACACACTTATCAGTTTCATAACCGTAGCCATTTGTTTGCACACACTTAATTAATTCATCAACACATAAAAAAATTTAATTAAGATTCTCTTTCCAAAAAAAAGATCTCAGTCATTAGTATCATTACATATATCATTGCATATGAATATTCATTTTTTATACAAATCCCTTCTAAACACTAAAAACACACTTCAAACACAACTACACAATATTTTCATAGAGCACGAACAACCTTACTACAGATATAACCTAATTTCAGCTGTATCATATTTACCCTCAAGATCAAGTTACAATGCATTCTCATCTCCAATGTACTCTTCATAGAGGCACTTCTATCTCTTTAATCTGACCTAAATGGAAAAAGAAATCATATTATAAGTCAACAAGAAAGAGAATAGAATTAGTACTCTCTGGGGAGAAATGGTATGTTCTTATTTGAAAAAGACTTCTGAAGTAAAGAAAGAAGCAAAAGAACAAAAAATAAGAGCAGAAAGAGCTAAAACTTAAAAATTTTATACTATGAACAATAAAAAATTTGGTTGGCCTACTTCAATAACTTTTCTACTTCGAGGCTGACAATGGCATTCTTCCTTATAAGAACCCCCGGCTCTACTGTATATCAAAAAACTTGAAAGAAACCTTAAAAATAATTTGATTAGTGCATGACACAAAATGTAAAACTTGCTACCCTTACCTTCCAAGCCATTGATTGCCATAAAAATTTGTTATCCATAACAGATCCCCAAATACCACTGAATTTCAAAAATAATCCATTCAAAATAAATCTTTCCTTGCCAGTTTTCCATTCTTCTAGTAGTTAAAAATAGTCATCAAACTCACCTTCCTTGGTAATCACCAAGCCTTAAGGTTGATATAACAACTTTAGCATATTCATCATCAAAGTAGGCACTCTGTATAATATAAATATAACAGTCATAAAACGAACAACAAGAAAGGTAAAGTAATGTTACAGCAACAAACATTTTTTAACTCAACCAGAATTATTTAGGCTTAACACCTATATAGTTCCTTCCCAGAAATTGCAAGAACAATTTTTGGCACTACCCAATCAAATCACCTAACTTAAGAAATTCTCTGATTTGTAGGTGAAAATTTAGAAGGAAAATTTTCTCCTACTGGCTGTATTTTGAGGATATTTTGGATAAAGAATTATTTTATTTAAAGCAACAGTTTAGTAAAATAACAACAATCACTTTTTTCTGAAATGTACCAGCAACTAAAAAATCTTTCATCATATAATCAAAGAAATTTGTACAAAATCAGTATTTACAATGAATGCAATCATTTCCAAAATCTAAAAATGATAAGATTGCAAAAGCATGTTCCCTTGTTTTAATATGCATGTAGCTTAACTTGCCTCATGCTCATATAACTATAACTAAGTGACAGAAGTTATGATGAAGTCGTCTTAATCATTTTCACACATAAGATAACAAAATATAGTTCTTGTTTATTTATTATAGAACATTCAACATATAAGAAAGTGAAACTACATACTTCCCATTTATCCAGCTGCACATATCCATGTCTCACCTAATCAAACACTATGAACTTCACCCAAAATTAGTCATTTTGCAATAAATAAAAAAAATCTTTTCTTGGATGAAATGGAAGTCTATTTAGATGTGTTTTATCCTGGCATGGAAGACAAGATCAGATGCAAGAGATATAGAAGAAATGCTATCACACCATAACTGAGGGGAAAGTTTTAAAGGGTTGTGTAAATTATCAAAAGCTATCTGATCCAAGAGACTTATGCAGCAGTATTATCTAAGCTTCTGTATTCTTCCTCTGTTGATGATCTTAAAAAAATTGACTGCCTCTTAGCATACCAAGATATAAGGTTATTTCCATGAAAGATCACAAAAATAGAAGTTGATATCTTGTCATGTGAGCCACCAGCCCAATCCACATCACTATATCCATTAAGACATAGATTTCCCTTCTAAAACTTGATTCCATGATCACATGTGCCTTTCCGATACCTTAGTACCTTAGTATCCTCTTGAAAGTAGATAAATGTATGGAAGTAGGGCTATGCCTGAATTAACTTACTTTGTTTACTGTAAAAGTAATGTCAGGTCTTGAAAAAGTTAAGTATTGCAGGCCCCCAACAAGAACTCTGTAACTGTTTGGATCAGATACAAGAGAAGAATTGTTATCATATAGGTTGGCTTTAAGAGACATTGGTGTCTTAGATGGTTTAGTATTGGTAAGACCAACTTTATCTAGTAGATCCATGATGTATTTCTACTGATAAACAAAGATTCCATTAGAAAATTGAGAAATCTGTAAACCAAGAAAGAACTTTACATATCCTAAGTCAATCATCTCAAATTCTGAGTAAAGTTGTTGTATAAGATCTATGATTAAAGAAGAATTGGGACCAACAATCACAATATTATCTACATAAAGTTATAAGTAGATTATAGAGGAACCAGACTTGTATACGGAGAGAGAACAACTATCAGCAACACAAACAGTAAATCCAAAACTAATCAAATAGAAAGTAAATATCTCAAACCAGGCCCTTGGGGCTTGTTTGAGGCCATAAAAAGATTTATGTAACCTACAAACATAATTAGGGTGAGTAGTATAAAAAAAACCTTGACGTTGACTCATATATACCTCTTCTTGTAAATTTCCACGAAGGAAAGTATTTTTTACATTACGCTGATGTAAAGGCCAAGAATATTGAGTATCAAAAGATAGAATTAACCTAACAGTAGTTGATTTTACAATAGGACTAAAGGTTTCAATATTATCTATACTTGGTTACTAATGAAATCCTTTAGCAACTAACTTAGCCTTATATCTAGGTATACTCTCATGTAGATTGTGTTTTAACCTATAAACCCACTTAGATCAAACTATATGTGTGTTAAGAAGAAGAGGGGTAAGATTCTAGGGACCTTTACTTTGTAGAGCAATAAATTCCTCTTCCATGGCATTCCTCCAATGGACAGATTTTGAAGCAGCAGTAAAGGAGGTAGGTTCAGTTTCTGAAGAATCTGAACTAATAATTTGAGAACTAGCTAGATAAACTCTCTTTTTGGTAATGTCTAATTTTGATCTTGTCTGCATAGAGTGAGTATTGCCTTCATTTTCAATGTTAGAAGACGAAACATTAGTGGATAAAGTAGTAGTATCAGATATGCCAGCTTCTGTTAAGGTAGGTTGAGCAAGATCAATAGGGGGTAAGTCTATAGAGATATAAGCTATGAGAATCATATTATCAGGTAATATAGGAGAAGTAGTAGAAGTATCGATTCTCAGAGGAGATTGAGAAACATAAGTAGAAACATTTGTACCGGAAGACCGGAAGACAATAAAAAAGGTAAATAGGCATTTGAAAAAGACTGACCTTGAGAAGGCTAAGTTAGCTTAGGTTGATCAAAAGGAAAGGTATCCTCAACAAAGATGACATATCTAGTAATATGCATATTGTTAGATATAGGGTTATAAACAAATATAGCCTTTTGAGTGAAGCGAATATCCTAAGAAAATGTATTAAGATGACTTTGGCTGTAACTTATGAAAATTGCAAGGTTTAAGAAGTGAGTAACATGCACAACCAAAAACCTTTAAAAAGAATAATAAGGTAGCTTACCAAAGAGTTTTTCATAAGGATATGTATTATATAAAGTAGTAGAAGGTAACCAATTAATGAGAAAAAGCAATTGTGGAAAACCCATAATATAGAAATGAAGAGGAACAAACGCATTAATCATTATATTAAGGGCAATTAAAATGATATGTCTATACTTCCCCTCGGCTACACTGTTCAAGTGTATAAGGACAAGATAAATGATGTTGAAATCCCTTAGATGCTAGAAAATTATCTAAGATCGTATTATTAAATTCACCACTTTCATCTGTTCTAAGTACTTTCATTTTAGCAGATAACATAATTTCAACAAAAATAAAAAGGTTTGAAACATAGAAGTAACATCAGATTTTTTAGATAAAGGAAATATCCTTGTATATTGGCTAGTATTATCCACAAAAGAGATATAGTATTTATAACCTTCAAAATATGTTGTGGGTGTTGGACCCCAAACATCACTATGAACGATTTCTAGAGAGGAGTAAGTAACAGTTCTAGAGATTTGACAGGGAAGCTTAGTCATATGTCCCTTATTACAACCAGAGCACATACAACTTTTTAAAGTAATAAAGGGAATATTAGCTTTATGCAGTACAATCAAAAGAAAAGAATCAGAAGGGTGTCCTAATCTATTGTGCTAGAGAGAGCTTGAAACTTTACTTCCAAGATATGAAACATTGGTTCTTGATAAATTTTATAAAGACTCTTTTGCAGTGTTTGATATAGGGTAAAGGAAATTATTATTAAGCCCTATGAAGATTATCTCCCCTGTTGCCTTTTCCTAAATAACGAGCATGTTAGCATCAAAAGTAATGGAACAGTTGTTATCAAGGTAGGATTTATGAACAGAAAGCAAGTTAGCAGTAATCTTGGGAACAAAGAGAATGTCTTTAAGATTAGAAAGACGAGAATTAGTAATGATATGGCCAGAGCCTGAGTGAGTGATGTCATGGGGTTGGCCATTTCCAATTGTGACAGAATCCTGACTATTTTATTCTTAAAAAATGATGGAAGGTTAGACAAATCAGAGTTGAGATGTGTATTGCATACAGTGTCTGATATCTAAGAAACTGGCTTAGAAATTTCAGAGTTGGAGCCAGAGAATCATGTTTCCATTGCTGCAAGTTTTGTAGGAGGGTGCCTGCCTTGATATATATAACTCATACAGTGAAAGAAATCTATGGTTGTGTGTCCTAGCTTATTGCAAATTTGACATTGAGGCCTTTTATCATTTTGAAGAGAGATAGAGTTACAAGAAGAGAAGGGAGAATGAGCAGTGTTAGGAGTAGAAAGCAAACTAGAACCAGCATTATGTCTCCATCTGTTGCTAAAGTTTCTTCTAGGACGAAGAGGTTTAGACCTTGTTCGAATTGATGTTTTGAAGGCCCCACGGCATATTCAGAGGAAAGGCCATTGGGAGTGTGTAATAGAATATATTCGCCTTCAATGGAGACATAAACGACAACTAACTTGTCATTTGCTTCTTTAATTCTTTGCACATATTTATCCATGGACTAATTTCCTTTCTTGGCAATCGATTGAAGTTCAGATTTAAGTTGAAGGATGTTGGAACGGGTGAGTGATGAGTACCTTCTTTCAAGGGAAGCCCAAGCTTCTTGACTAGTTTTGCAGCCAACAACACAAGATAAGGCAGTTTGGGATAAGGTGGCATTGATCAACATCATTAACACTTGATCTTGAGCAATCCAAGCATTGTATTTTGGATCAATCTTCTTTGTGGGATTGCCTTTGTCATCATTCAGGAACTGGGGTGGGCCCGAGTGAGAGCCGTCAATAAATTTGAAGAGAGAGTGAGCATTTAAAATCACAAAAATTTGATATTTCTATAGGGCATAATTGGAAGATCTAATTTGATAGAAATCAAATTTATAAATGTTAGAGAGAAGAACAATTGAGGAAGGTAGATTGGCCATAGTGGACGTGTGTCCTCAATGGCTCTGATACCATAAAAAATTTTGAGAAAGCTTGAAGAAGAAAGTGAGATAAGAAAGAATGGTGAAAGAAAGAAGAAGAAGGAAGACTGAAGAGGAGAACAATTCTTCAAGAAAATACTTCGATATGATATTTCTCATTAAGCACCAAAGATAACAATTATAGTATATATATATATATATATATGTATACAAGTTGGCAGTTAAGAAAGAATTGATAAAAGCTTAACTAATAACTACCAACTAAACAAGCTTAACCTAAGACTAAAAGGGCACGTGAGCTGCATGATTCTGCATGCGAAATATAAGCTCGATTAATATCAGTTAACAGTGGAAGTGGTGGTTTGGGAGCTGCAATTTCTTTTCAATTTCCCATATTGCTTCTGCTTCTCTTCCAAATTATATTGCCGCAGCATCACAAGAAGAACCTCTTCATCGTTTCTTGAATTTATCCCTTTTTAACACTTCCCCTTTTGTACTACTCACTAAAATCGTGTAAGTTTATTCTCTCTCTCTCATATTGATTTTTTTCTTTCCCCTTTTCCTGTTTTTTTCCTGGCTCTGTTTCTTTTCTCCCCATATTTCTCTCATTTCCATACTTGGTTGTCATAATCCCAGCTTAAACTTTAATTTGGGGTGATTTTTCATCTAATTTTGTTTAAGATTGTGAGTTTTTTTTCGACAGAACTGAAGAAGAGAAGATTATCTGATTCAATGGGTGAAGCAATCCGGGATGATGGACAAAGTGTTGGAACCGTCGCAACGGGAAAACTGAATTTTAAAAAAATTGAGAAATATTCATCAATAGAATAAAGATAAATACCTCTTGACGCATAAAAATCAAAATCTTATGATCTTCTTTAATATTCCCCGAATCGTTAACTAAAAAATTAAGATTGAAAAACCAAGTTCCTTTCCCAATTAAAGTAAAAAAATATGAAATTAAATCTTGCACAATTTGATTCTCACTTCCAATTTTTTTGTTTGGCTCTGTTTTGAAAAAGAAACAAAATTTTCTTTGCAACTCACAACTGAAAACTAAGAAGAACAACAAGTTACCTATATCTTGTTCGGTTTTTTTTATAAATTTAATTAACTAAAATTAAATTAATTAATTTTAATTAATCATTAACCTTCAAAAAATTAAGACCGAGCTAGTTTTTTAAATCACTTGTTGTCTATAGGGTATCTAAGTTGCGCCACTTGTTAATTAAATAAGATTAGTCACAGCGTAACCTAAATTCGAAGCTAGCAAGGGGATCATCAGGATAAAAATATTCTTAACTACATAATTAATAAACTCTAGCAATATACACATCATCAGATTTATTAATTATTAATTATGATTAACTCCACTATAAAATCGTAATTGAACTCCAAGTATATTTTATATTACTCGATGTAAATTATAATTGACCTATTATTCATTATGTAATACCCCTCCAAAATATAGTATCGTGTATAATTAGGTGAAGTACTATCGGCCTAATATTTATTCATTTCTTAGTATCCTTAGGTTCAACATTCATTCTAATGTATTGCGTACTTCTTTTTATATGCTCTAAGCTAGGGTACAAGATGGGTGAAGGATAGTCTCACACCAACAAATGGCAAGGACTACAACAAAATCAGCGTCTGTTAGCTGTCTAAATAGCCTTTTAGGTTTCTCAGATTTCTGCACGTGAATTCAAGTGCCAGCTAGACTAAAATGTGATGGAATCTTCTTCATGCATGCTCAATAGATGCTATAGCACTATTATAACATAAGTTCCATCACTTGGTCACTCAGCCCTAACTTGAAATCCTACAATGAAAGCTCAAAATGAGTGCATTTTCTAATCATGTAATGATACTTTATCGAAATAAAGTAAAATCCTATTCAAGATAAACAACATGTAGCACAAGATAAAATATGATTTTTAACTAGACAAATCACTCTCTAATTGATACTTAATTAAGCATGAAAACTACAAGATAATTCTAATTTCTTGAAGTTATCACAGCCCAACCTTAACTCCAGTCAACCGAGTACAATCAAGCATAGCAGGTTCTCCAAAAGGCAACAAAATTTGGGAATGAGCTAGGTTGTAAAAAGATAAAGCATATTGACAAGGGTTTGCATGGGATGCCTAAGTCCAAACTTAAATGTGTATCCACAAAAGCAAACTCATCCATCACATACATACTCTTGACTTTCTAATTTCTGTGAAAGAATAAAAGTTATACAAGTTATGAATCCTACCAAGATAAAAATGAACATGTTTGTAAAGGGGAAATTTGGTTCAATTCAGGATTTTCTTACGCGAAGACTTTACAGTAGATCCGACTTCATCAGCTCCAACAAAAAAACTAGACACGGTCGAAGCTTGAACTACACCACTTTGGCAGTTTGATTCAGCATTAGCCAAATCACCATGTTCATCCATGGCTGAAGCATCAAATTCGGTCATGAACGAATTGCAAAATTTGATTGATGTTGAATCCTACGTAACATTTCTCTCCATTCTCATCCTATGCATTTATTTTATTATATCTTATACAATATTAGTGAAGTAGATGGAGAAATTACATATTTTACTAGGAGTAGGAGACTTCACCAAAATTGTGAGGATTCGAAGTCACACATATGACTAGGACCGTCACTTAGATAACTATGAGATTCGAAGTCACATAGATGACTACGTTCTTCACTAAGATGATTATGAGATTCGAAGTCACGCAAATGATTATGAGACTCTAAGTCACACAAATGACTATGATACTCTAAGTCACACAGATGACTAAGGTACACAAAGTCACCTAGATGACTATAGGACTCCAAGTCACACTGATGGCTAAGTACCCCCAGTCACACAGATGACTAAGTACCCTAAGTCACTCAGATGACTATATTACTCTGCATCACACATATGATTAAATACCCGAAGTTACCAAGATAGCTATGGTACCCAGAATCACTGATGACTATGGTATTGAGATTAGCTAAAATCTCACAAATCACAAAGGATCTTGGTACTCTATTGAAGAAGACTCCAAAGGACCTCATCGTCAAGGACTCGTCAAACAAGATTTAAGCAAACGAGGCAAAGAGGGCTCCAAAACCTTTCGCTAGAAAGCTAAAGCATTGATGAATTGCATGAGCAAACACATAAGCACAAAGAGATACGATGACAAGCTCAGCAGAACAAACAATTCATTTCAAATAAAGAACATCAACAAGACTAAATACAAACCCACCGCTCGATGAGATACATTTGGTCGATATTCTGGGCATAGAAGCTAAGGACCTTCAAAATTTTAAGAATATTGTCAAACTCAGGGCACGATGATTGGGGCATCACTCCACAGATACTCAAAAGTCATTTGTTCTCTAATAGAAGAACTGCTCGATTTTCTTTAAAGCTAGCTCAAAGACACTCGTTGTGCCAAGCTACGCTACTAAATCACTATAAATTTTAGACAAAGCAACGGACAACTTAGACATTCAAATCATTACTTGACTTGGATAGACCAATAAATTCAAACATTGAGTTATGAGAAAGAGTCAACAACCAAAGTATCCAAACCTTCAGTTCCCAGCCACGACTTAGTTTATGAAAATGTAACTCTGGACAGCAAGAAGAACCATCTGGAAGCACGGCACTTGAGTGTAATAACTCTATCATCCACCATGAGACTTGAGACATGAGACGTCAAAGTAATGTACCTGATACATGGTCAAGTTTGGATTAACATGAGAATGCAATGTAGGATTTAAAAAAGATCCTACCCTTGAAAAGATTCTATAACGTCACAACGTCAAGTCAACCTCATAGTGAAGCAATCCCATCAGAATGATGGCTTACTACCTGGCCAGATCAAAGGAATTCAATCTTAACACCAGCCCTCACCATACGCTTTGTTGTTATGACTACCGATCCAACTCAAGCCGTTTGACTATCAGATGAAAATTATAGGGACTCGATTCTGATAATTACTCGGAGCAACTCACACAAACTTGAACCATAGAGCTTCATTACATGAAGAAGTCAAGCATTAATCAAGATGATGACATTTTTACCAAGAGTCAATTGACAAATATGAAGAAAGCTCATCTCAGACACAAGATGCTCTCAGACACCATCATGAACCAGCACAAATACTTAGATATTTAGAAACAAACTCTAGTGTTTGATGATCTCAATGCCAATATATGCTTAACACTTGATGAAGTGCAAAGACAGAGTCTTGGGTAAAAGCTCATGGCTCCCTCCACAACATACTTCCCAACTCCACCGCTATGCTCCAGACTCAAGAAGTGGAGGCAAACTATAGGGGAGAAAAAATACACGGGCTAAAGCCCACTCAATAATATTTCTGAACAAGGCTCGATACTCTCATTTCTCGGGTAGGGCCCATATTATGTCCAAACCGAGGACTCCTCTGTGACCGAGGTCACCATGATGATCGAGACACCCTCAACGACCAAATCGATGGACACGACCCCACCTACACTTACACTACCAAGGTCACACGGATGATGAGGTAATCTCATACCTAGGATTTTTGCTACTCGAGATAGCCGATATCATTTTTCTGTCACAATAAGATATAATAATCAGTTATACAGAGAAATGATAGGCACACATCAAATCTATCAGGCAATCTCAATGGTTGTTAAAGATGATAAGATGATAACCAAAATATCCTGATCAGAGAATATTCTCCATGAATATCCCCATTCCTTATGAGAATAAGGAAGAAAATACATTGAATTTGGACGTTTGACTGATACATAAAATCATTATATATATATATGATGATCTCCACTAAACAGTAAACAATTCTCCATATTACTATTATTATTTTAAACACTCTACTAATTTGATCGTCGGAGTGCATTAGGCGGGGCACCCCCCGGTTCCCGCCCTACTGCTTTCATGATCGTTCTTGATTTTTACATACCTTGGACGAATCATCAAGCGACACGTGACGGGCTTCTCGATAGTCGATGAGGGCATATTTTTCGCATCAACAGATAATTATATATTTTTAAGATGATAAAGGTGAAAATCTCAAAGAATACTTAGAATTCAACTACATCTTTGTAGAAACAACCGAAGCTCCTTAGAGTAGCAAATTCTTTGATACTTGGGGTTTGGTTAGGAGGAATGCATGTCGGTTCGGCCTGTTAAATAAAATACAGTGTGCCAACTTATATTTCTGATTCGATAAAGTTTAATTCTACCTTAATGTAATAAGTCGAACCATTTTTATGGTTCCGTCTAACTAAGCCTTCTTCCGCACATAGATCAAATTATTCAAGATCTTCGAGAATTGTTCACGAACAAACCAAGATCATGCACTACAACAATTATGGTCTTTTATAGGACTATGTTATAGGGTTCATTTTAAAGTCCTATAAAAGACCTCGAAAAAGGCCCCATTCTACAGCATTTAAAATGTTTTTGCGAAAATGAAGAGCGCCACTTTGAACTCTTCGTTTTTCATCTTGAAGAACAGAGAACGACTTTGAACTCTTCGTTTTCATCTTTAAGAACAGAGTACTTTGAACTCATTCATTTTTCATCTTTAAGAATAGAGAGGGTACATAGTACAAGTCTCGACGATTTTACAAAGAGGTAGGATTTTTTTATTAGCTTCTCTCTCCCCTTCTCTCTCCATATCTCTCTCCAACAGAGAGGGTTGGACATTCGTTTTCGCCACAAAGCATAGCAGGGACTTTGTTTTCTCGGTGCGTTTATCATGAGAACAGATGCTTCTCAGCCTTCTCTCTTCTAAAGCTTCTGAATCTGAAACCTAAAGGCTGAAGTTTCTCTTGTTTCATGTCTCTTTTCTTTTCTCTTTCTCGCCTCTCTCTGGCGCGTTCTCTTCCCTCTCTGGCGCGTTCTCTTCCCTCTCTGGCGCGTTCTCTTCCCTCTCTGGCGCGTTCCCACTCTCTGGCCCAATCTGTCTCAACAACCATAAGGGATTTTTATGCGGAAAGGAAATCTGGAGTTCTTAGATTCCTCCTTCTTTGTCGGTAAGTCAACGCCATCTTCGATTATGTTTCTTTCCTTTCGATTATTTGTTTTAAGAAGTCATTTTCTTTTCTGTTGTTGAATACTAGGGTTTGATGTTGTATGTTGAGTTTTCTTAGCATTTTCTTCTCTCTTTTACTTGGGGTTTCATGAGAGGGAGACTTGCTGTTGATTCTTGTGATCTTTTATGAAAATCATGTATGAGTAATGTCCTTGTGAGCGAGCAATGGCATCTTTTGTCTCACATTTTACTTGTGGATTTGTTCTCTATTTCAGAAAGTTAAACTAAGTTAAATTGCTTTCTTTGTTTGGTCTGCTGAGGCTCACAGAAATATGGTGGGATTGGAACAATTCTTGTAATCTGGGTCAATGCACATATGAACAAACAGTAATTTTCTATATTTTCCTCTTTTTATTGATCTAATCTTTCCTTTACTTGTAATGTTATATTTTTGTTAACTAGATTACTCGAAGAAATGTCCAAATTTAGTCGCCATGTGATATAATTTGTAAACCGTTTCTTGATTTTGAATTATTTTCAAGTAGAACTTAGTCATTGTTTCTCTTCTGTGATGTTGGTTAGTGACTCACTACTCTAATAATTGTTATTTTATCGGTACTGTTCGGTTGGCTTTGTTAGTATTTTCAACCATTTATGGTGAAGCAATGATTTATAAAGTTGAAAGATGTCTCTTGTATCTGTGAATTTTTGTAATCCATCTACTGTGATAGTTATTAGAAATTTTGTCTGATGCATTAATGACGCAACTTGGAGTTGGGGAGGAAATTGCATTATTACTTTGTTAATTAAATTATTATAATTTCACAAAGTCCTTTTACTCTCCATTTAGTTATATTAATGGTCTTTTTCATTTTGGGGAAAAAATTGATGTTGCAGCTATTCTCCTCTCAAGCCTTAAAGAGTTGCTGACGCTCTAACACAGAGCGGAAGTACAAATTGATTCTCTGTAGCTTAGACTATTTTGTGTGTTGTATCTTTCCAGTTTCCTCCTGGTGTGTTGTTTTTAAGCTTGTTCTGTTAATATTTTTTTGAATGGTTGGATTTTGTTAAGTTGGTATGGTTACTACATTCAAACCTTTGCTTGTAGGTTTAAGTGCACCGGTCTGTGTTTTGCTTCAAGCTTATGATGAGTTGGTTTAATTTTACATAGGTTTTTTATTGTAGATTAGATGCTTCTTTCAGTTCTCATTTTCTCCTTGCTGTTTCTTTTCATACAGATTATAGAAATAAAAAATGTGACAGCCACTGAATTTTTTTGACAGCTTTGGTTTTTTTACTGCAGAAATATAATGCAGTCCTGTCTTTAAACTGTCCGTGCCTTTCTTTTCATTGACTGTTTCAATTAACTTATGTTAAATTATGATGGAAAGACAATAGGCCTGCCCTTCAAATTTTCTATTTTGAAGTGGGTGATCGGTACTTGTCAAGTTATTCGTGATGCTAAACTACCGGATGGGGTCTCCTTCTATAATATTTATGGAACATCATTTGATACACCTTTGATGTCTGGTACGTGAGTCAAATATATATGAATTAGATTTACTCCTAAGCTTAGATGATGGATTGGTATCCTTAAGACCAATATATGCCTCCATTATAAAAAATCTTTACCTTTCATTAAAAAATCCTAAGCTTACATTCTACTAATATGTGTTTTTTCTATGCACGAAAAAGCAATACATTATCTTGATACATTTTTTAATATGCATCTATATTGAAATGTTTGAACACATTGATGTTTGTTTACTCCTCTATCTTTAAATTCACCTGAAAGTTGATATTGACACAAGCAGCTGGTATTCTACTTCAGATAATGTTTTGAATCTTGACCACTATAGGGAATGACTATAAATATGCATGGATATGATTCATTTTTCCTTGATGCAGCTATAGGTCAAAGACATCACCGATTGAGGACTTGTGATTTGAAGTATACGACTCTATGGTTGGTAATTTGAAACTTCTCTGACATGAAACTTCTCTGAGTTATATTAGTAGAATGTTGTTGGTTCAATGTAATTTGAGTGTGGGGATTCAAAATTTCATTAGTAGAATGATGTTGGTTCAATGTAATCAAAATTTCAGTACTTACTAGATTGTGAACTCTTAGCATGTTGTACTTGTACAGTAGATTTATCAGTATGTAGTAACTCCTGTTGAGTATTTGACCTTTAAGGAGAGAGAATAAATTCCATTTTGTTGGTCAATGCCTCTATTTCAAGCCTCGTCATTTGTTGTCTTAGCTTAGCTTTACATAAATAATTCTAACAAGAGTTCCAATCCTTTTTATGACCAGTTATTTTCTTGCAGTTTATAGCTTTTTCTCTGCTTTAGTAGTTATTTTCTTGTTGGACTGCTAGTTTACCATTCTGTTGGTACTCTCCGTGCTTTACTTATTTAACGTTGATAAGAAACTTTTGCTTGGATCTGTTGTTGAAGTATGAATAATTTTGTTGTTAGATTAGTGTATTCTGATTTCTCTGGGCAAAAGAATATTGGAACGATTTTTGTGACCCTTTCCTCATGCTTCACTCGTTTCAATATCTTTTGAAGATTCACACCATAAAAAGATAGAAGAAAAACTTTTTTTGTGAGACAACTTCTTTTGATTAGAACACGTTGAAGGAGATGTGTCGTTTTTAGAATTAGTGGTTTTTTCGTACTTATATAAATTAGATTTTAGATGACTCTAAATAGAAACTTGTAAAAGACTTGTTGATATTTGTGGTTTTTTTGAAATGATTTGTAAGAATCCGTTCTATTCTATGTGTGTGTGTCTATATATATATATATTGTTATTAAGAGTTCTCTTTTATTTATGAGTATATTTTAATTTTAGAATGAAAATGTTATTTGGTACAGATGTATTAAAATTGACATGAGTAGAATTTAATAGTGGTCTACCAATACTATAAAAAATTCTTTTTTATAGGAACAAAACCCCATAAAGACCTATTTTTTATAGGGGCAGAAAACTCTATAAAATATTAGATTTTTTATAAAACACCGACGTTTTATAGGGAGCAAAGACCCTATAAAAGATCTTATTTATTATAGGGGCAAAGACCGCTATAAAAAATCTGACTTTTTATAAGGGCAAAGACAGGTATAAAAAGTCATGTCCTTTATAGGGTTCCTGAAAACTACGAAAAATCTCAGATCTATTATAGTGCCTGGAGAAATAGGGTTTTTCAGAACGCTGTAAAATATTTTTTACATGAATTTTTGCCCCTTATAAAAGATTTGTTGTAGTGATGGATCACGAATCAACCTTAGTAAACTGACAACTTTACTTCTAGAGTCTGACTCATTCAATCTGAACTCAAAAAGTAAAGAGCAAACTGTAGAGGCCCAAATTTATTGGGCCTAGGCTTTAGCTCATAAGCCGAAAGCTTCAACTCATAAGTCTAAAATCTATTAGATCAGTATCGGTCTTGATCCTAGACTCTTTGCCCATTATAGAAAGGTCATGGCTTCTCCCTATAAATATAATGTGTCGAGCTCATTTATAAAAAATTCATTCTCTAGCTCTCTATAAAATATATTTGTAGATGTCTAGAAGTAAAGTTGTCAGTTGACACTATTACATTCACTTTCTTTATCTTATTTTTAGTTTATCATCTAGTTCTCGGATGACGCATGACAATACCTCTGATAGTAGATTTTAAACATCTACAAATATATTAAATATTTGGTTGAACTAGTTGTCATCTTTTATTTATTATGTAGAACATAATAATGAAAACGTCTTTGTATTAACCGGATAATTCAAATATTGACTATTTCTTTGATGTAATTCCTATTTTTTCCCTACTCATATTTAAAATTGAAAATAATTATCAGCAAAAAATATTGATCGTAATTAACAGCAAAAAATATTGATCGTATACTGAAAAAATTAAATATCTACTAAAAGGAAAGATAAATAACATATATGTTTAAATTATTTGAATAGTACAATTTGGGAATTCATCATGATTTACTCGTAGATATTGAAAATAATAAATCCAACATATTTTGATTCATCGTTTCTTCTTCGCCATATAGTCTTCCAGAACAACAAATTTATTAGTCTTCACTAGACTTTCGGCCATCGTCTTCGGCCAATTTCAGGCCAGATATTTGTAAGTCCTTGAATTTTCTAGTAACCAATCTTGAAAGTTGTTGTAACCACTGACTCATCATACTTGGTGATCTTAATCTTTCTCTTATTGAAGATTCGGATGCAACACTTGAGCGTGATTTTGTTGTTTTATTATATCTTTTTTATTTTTTTCAAATAGTTACTTTGTGAGCTTTCCTATATAAACATTTCTACAGTTTCAAAAATATATATATAAACATTTCTACAATTGCAAAATAAATAATTAACAAATTTTATTAAGAGGTCTTACATAACATTGTGAAATATGTAGCAACATCATTTGTGTCATTCTCTAGCACTAGAAATTGCAATAATAGATTTTTCATAACGTTACAAAATGCAATGAAAAATATAACAATGTGTTTCACATGTTTCTATAGCGGTTTAAAAATGCTTTCAAATATCTTTTATAGCATTTTAAAAACGCGGTAGAAGACCTTACAAAAGTGATTTTTTCATAGTGCAAGTAAAACACTATGGTATTTTCCCAGACTTTTTATAGCATCTAGATGCACCACATTTGTAAAACGCTATTGAAGACATATGATAACGTTTTTCGACTGCCATCATATGTCAAATTTGTTGTAGTGGATGTAAATATTTTAGCTATAACTTTTTTATTATATGGAAATTTTATTTGGGATTTATTATGAATATAATATTTTGTTATTAGATTATGAATCAAGTTTGTTATTGTTCATGAAGTTCTTCATCTCTATACTTTCTAATCATTTTCATTTGTGTCAAATTTCAATAGTTAACAGAGGAAAAATACTAATGGAAAATGTAGAAAAAAAAACCCATGTCTAATCCAGGGGTTTGTTCAATATATACTGGCAGTTTATTCAAACATATCGACGGTTTATTCAAACTCTCAAAGCCAAAAAATATAACAATGAGACTCGGTAGTATCTCCAAAAATGTAGTTGAAATCCAAAAGGAAAAGGAAAGATGTTTTTATGTACTCTTTGTGTGAACCACTTAAGTTTCCGTGGTTCTTTATGAGTAGTCATATCTAATGAGCATGTAACATTAATCTATTTGAGACATATAGTCTAATATAATGTAATATTGATCAAATATTAGTCTATTTGAGACATATAGTCTAACATAATGTATTCTAGTTTAGACTGATGTATTGCAAGAACCACTCTACATATTTTGTTTTCTCAATTTTCTACTTAAACTTGGTCGGCCAAATTAATGATGTTGTCAATTGTATTCGTTCGAGAAATTTGACTCACAAACAGTTGACCCGCATCAACAATGTGCTATAAATTTCTTCAGTGTTATTCATGGAATTGCTAATTTATGCCTTAGATAATCTTATTTGCTTCTTTATCTCCACGCTTAGACGGTAAAAATAGGGGTGATGCTTTATCTTATTAGCTTACTGTTTATAGAAATGTGTGGAAAGTGATAATGTGAAAGATTGAATTAATATCTTGGTTCTTTGGTGCTTTTTTGCTTCTATGGTATTTGATAGAGTAATTGCCTTTCCAATTATATATGTTGATTTCTCTAAGACTACAATCATGGATTTTGATAAAGTTGGTTAGTGCATATCATAGAAAATTAAAACAGATTACCATGTTCTTCAGATCGACACATAGTCACTTGGTTGAGAGAAAATGATCCTTCCAGCTACTCTTTTTGAATTTTGTGGAGCCCTGTCAAGCTCCGAGGTCCTACCCTGTTGAGAGAAAATGGCATAATCTTTACATTTGGTTTTTAACTTGTACATCTACTTATTTTATCTATTGTTCAATAGGTTCAGAGGATTTCAGATTCTATAAGTGTAGCAATGTTTAATCTAGCCTTTTTTCAGATTCTTGGTGGCTACTTCCTATTGATTGAGCTGCTGTTAGTATCTATTATTTCACTGTGACGTACTGGTTTTGCTCCTGAGCTGTTTTGAGGTGGTATCATTTCTTTCTGCTATTTTTGTTGTTTGAACTGCAGCACATGGGCTGTTTTGAGCTGCTGGATATTGCAGATGGGCATTTTGCTGTGTGTCGCGACACCCCTCTGGTCTCTGTGAATTAAAATGCTTGTGTTATCTTTTGATAGTTAGGTTTTTTATGTTGACTCTTCCGTGAATACAAGATGAAACAGATTTATGACAAAACATTCCTTCAATCATTTTATCATCGATCCTCAACGTTCAGAAAAGCTCCAACATGAATTTTGGCCAGCTGTCTGTAGATGGATGTAGGCACTAAATTAATTGGAGAAGACATTTTACTATATGAGATGTGATTTTAGTAAACCATGATATGTAAGAATTTAAGAATTAAATACAACTATATGTGATTTTGTTATTTTTCTTTCAAAAAGTTACTTTGTGATTTTTTATATATAAACTTTCTACGGTTTCAAGCAAAAAAAAAATTATCAAAGGTTTTTCATAAGATTGTGGAAATATAGCAACTTCTTTTACGTCATTCTATAGCACGAAAAAACGCAAACAAGTTTCTTCTTTACATTGCAAAATGCTATCGAAAACATAATGTGTTTCACATGTTATTCTATGGCAGTTTAAAAATCACTTTTAGGATTGTATTTTTCGAGGACGCGAGTAAAAAATAAGTCATGACGGGTCTTAGTGCCCCATCATTTTGTAGTAAATTAAAGAATAAAACGACGGGGTCTAGATACCCCGTCATAAGTGAGACATGAAAAAAATGATGGGTTTCCGAGACCCGTCATTATTTTCTTTAATTAGAACAAAACAACGGGGTCTGGATACCCCGTCGTAAGTAAAAACATGAAGGGGGCTCTAGACCCCGTCGTTTTGTTCTTTAATTAGAACAAGACGACGGGGTCTCGAGACCCGTCGTGATTAAGTGTCTACAAACACGACGGGGTCACGTGACCCCATTGTGTTGTTAGCCACTAAAATTTTTAATGCCCGCAAAGCCTAGAAAATTAATTTTAATTTGTCTTCTCCGTCTCCGAAGCTGCTACACCCACCACATTCGTCTTCTAGCATGGTTGTCTTTCCACTGTCGGCTCCCTTTACTATCGCCGTATCCTCTCTACCACTGCCATCTCCTCACTACCATTGCCGTGCCCTCAGCTGCACGCCACTTCTATCGTGCCTCAGCCGCACGCCACTTCTGTCATTGTTCGGTACTAGGACATTGTCACTTTGATTTTCTTCTTTCTTTGTTATTTTTGCTAAATCTTTATTATTTTTGCCATATGATTTTGTGCTTGTACAGCAAATCTTTATACTATGGCATTGATGCATTTATGCCATTGTTTGATAATTTTAGCCATATTACTTCTGCCATTGTTTTCTATTTTGCCATGATCTCTGCGTTATATCATCCCCCGCGACTCTGATTACTTAAATTTGTTGGGCTATATGAATCGACTATGAACTTAAGAAATCCAATGAGTTTTCTTGGGGTTTTTGTGACTACACAATAGTTTTGCTACTAGTTGTATGAATTTCCTTTTGAGTTATATGATATTGAACTTGATGATCATTATTTCATACCGTAGGTGCACCTTTAATTATTAATTCATTCAACTTTATCTATTGGGTTATGTGATCTATTATTTTACTCTTTTTACTCTCTCAGGTGTACTTAAATGAATAATTGATATTTATACAATTTCGTAACTTGTAGAAATGGATAGAGAAGAGTCAAGTGATGATAATTTGAATATCGATAACTTAGATAGATTGAATATGGATACTATGACTAGTACAACAAAAAGAATAGAAAAAAGATGGCTAACTTACCTCACTTCCTTGAAAACTGATAGAAGAAACTTTGAAAAAATGTTATCACAACAAATATTAAGGGACAGCCTATAGGAGGTCATGTTCCAAAAGAGCTGAAGGAGAAGGTGTACGATGCTATTGAGGTATTTGCACGTTTTAATAATTATTTTTAGTTGTTATTCATGATTCAAAACTTTATTAATATTTATTAATTACTTTTGGTGTAGACACAATATGTGATAGATTCATCACTCAAGGGGAATATCCTAATGAATGTTGATGAACTATGACATAAATTTAAGTCTAGCCTCAATCAAAAATTCATTTTCCCTTATTTGGCCGACCCTGAAAAATTAAGGCAACGACCTATCAAGTATAACTTCATTGAGCAAATGCATTGAGATGAGTTTGTAAAATTTCATCTTACTCCTGAATTTTTTGTAAAATCCTATACATTGCTTTTTAGTTTCACGTTCATTTTTTTAACTATAAATCTCTGCATAGTTAATATTAATTGTTCAACTGTATAACTAAGGGAACAACAACAATAGAATCGGACACAAAATAAATATAACCATAAAATCACACGTATGGGATACGTAAAATTAGAGGAAAAGTTAGTAAGGATAATTAAACTTCTTCATAACTTAATATTTATTTGTAAATTACTGTTTTTATTACTAATCATTATGACAGTGAAAAGGTACTGATCGAGAAACGTTGTGGAAGTGTGCCCTTAAAGATAAAAAAGAAAGATTCAATGATGAGGTTGTTGAAGAAACTGCGAAAAAAATTGTAAGTGTGTTTAATTCATTTTATATAATTAGTTTGAATTTAATATATTTATTTTGGTTTAATTATATGCGCTTTAATTGTAGGATGAACTTCAGGAGAAAGGAGTCCCTACTTCCGGTACCCAGGACATTCTCATCATGGTTTTAGGTACTCTCGAGCATGGTGGTCGGGTAAGGGGTTTGGGGTATTTTGTGACCACAACCACATATTTTAAACTTCCTCAACACAACTCAAAAGCTGGAATAGAACAAAAATTGACTCAAGTCTATGAGCAAGTTGTGAAATGAGGAGAACTTAAAGTGGAGTGCCAAATTTAAGGAATTGGAGCAAGAGACACGTAAAGGAAAGCTATAAAAGGTATATTTGATAACTTATAAACTTGATTTGTTTTTTTTAGTAAATAATATTTATACATATACATAATCATAATGTTTTAAATTATTTTAGAAAATTGCATGCAAGTTGTTTGTGGATATTGATGATGATCATGTCATCGCGTACGGCAAAATCATTGACAGAACGAGCAATGATGTTCTAGTAGGAGAGGGGAATGTATGTGTGTCAATTGATTTAGTCATGATTGATGACGCCCCATACCTATACTCATTATTTTTTATAATGGTTCTTTATTTCATACTCTATTTGAAATTTTGTTTTGTACTGCTATATAGGCAACATATGACTTTCTTGAGAAAGAAGTATCCTAACAAATCAATGAGACATAAAAGGTTACAAGATGAACATAACTAAACATTTATTTCTTAACTGTATGATCAGACTTAAAAATTTTATAAAGTACTTAATCATGGATTGTTATTGTAGGATGCAAATGATATTGATGTCTCTATAAATGTAACAAACACACTGAGGTGGATAGCACACGCCCCAACTTATGAGGTAATCAAATATTTTGGGTACCCCATAAATGGCTATAGATTTCATATAAAATGTCATGATAACGATCGATGTTTCCAGAACAGTGGAGTTAGTGTAGTGGCACATACAACGCAGATTGCAAGTGCTAAGAATAACAATCCTATTTATTCAGACTTGTCATTTAATGGAGTGATCCAAGAGATTTGGGAGTTTAGTTATTATATGTTTAGGCTTCCATTCTGAAAAAGTGAGTGGGTTGAGAATAGTAATGGAATGAAAGTTGATGATCTTGGATTCGCATTAGTTGATCTTGCAAGATTAGGTTACAAAAATGAGCCTTTCATTTTGGCTTCGCAAGCAAAATAAGTTTTTTATATCGAAGATCCAAAAAATTCAAGATTGTCAGTTGTCTTATCTTCCACTCAAAGAGAATATTGTAAAAGTTTTGTTGATGATGATTTAGGTGATACATTATTATATTGTTATTTATTTACGAAAGAGATGCCTTCTGTTGAAACATTTGACATAGATGGCAAAAATGATGTTACTTATATTCAACCAAGGTAACTATGTCTTGTGATTAGTACAATTTTAATGTGTTTATAATTTGTTTAACTTTGTATATTTTTTCTTTTACTCAGGGTTAAACTAACAATCTATAATGTAATACATAAGTGAATAAACGAAGCAATAAATATCAAATCAACAAATATGTAAGTATGGTAACTTTCAATACTCTTTTACTTAACTTTATAATAAATTGATGGGTTAAACCAACATTTATTTTTATAGGGTTTAACAACTAAATAGAACAATTTAGGAGCAAATACAACTAAAATAAGTATTCAAAAGCTCATCAATTTCAAAGTTTTTGTAATTAATTTCGTTACTAGTTTTTTCTAATCTATAATGTTAGAAATTTTGAAGATAATCATATTATATGCAATGAAGAGTTATATTGTCTGATGAGATATTTATTTCATTTTTCTGTTTTGTTTATTGTTCAATTTTAATAGGTTGACTTAATTATTCTATAACTAAATTTAACACACACATATATATATATAACAAGAGACGCCGGTTGGTAGACAAACTGTCATAAAAATATAACAAAAATGATGGTTGTATAATTAAATTTAAAAAAAAACAAATACGACGGTTTTTCTATGAACCGTCGTAAAATATAATTCATAACAACAATGGTGATTTTATGAGCTTAAAGATGTCGGTTGCTGGAGCAGCTGTCATCTTTTATCCTTGACGTAAAAGATAGGTGATTTTTTATGCCTTTTAAAATGACGGTTTCTTACCGCCGGGTTTGATTTTTAACGACGGGTATTCCTCGTCGTCTTTGATTTTTAATGACGGATATTCCTCGATGTTAAAATTCCATTTTGTAGCAGTGAATAATACAAATGTCTTCTATAGCATTTTAAAAACGTGATAAAACACCTTACGAGAGCATTTTTTATGGCACGGTAGAATGCCATAGTATGTCTCCAGACTTCTTATAGCGTCAGGATGAACTACATTTATCAAAACACTATCAAAAACTTACGATAGCGATTTCGACCACTGTAGTATGTCAACTTTGTTACAGTGGATGTAATATTTTAGCAATAACTTTTTTTTATTATGTGAACAAATTATTTGGAATTTATTGTAAATCGAAATTTTGCTATTAGATTATTAATCAAGTTTGTTATTGTTAATGAAATTCTTCATCTCTTTACTTTCTGATCGTTTTGATTTGTCATTAAGTTTAATTATTAACAGAGTTAATGAGTATAAACGGAAATGGAAAATGCAAACCCTAAAGTCTATTCCGGAGGTCTCTTCAACATATAGCGGCAGTTTATTCAAGCGTATCGACGGTTTACTCAAACTCACAATAATAATAATAATAATAATAATAATAACTTATGCCTGAAGTTTGAACATATGGAAAAAGTACCAAAATCGCAGGTAAAACAAACTTTGAACACTTCCATCGGCATCAATTTTTACCTTAAAGACTCATTTGTTACCAACAATAGACATATCTTGTTATCTTAGAACTAATTCCCATATCTTATTCTTTAAAAGAGTATTGTATTATTCAATCATGGCTTGATGCCAATTAGGTTCACTTAAAACTTGCTTGACAGATTTTGGTTCAGTGGGAATAAGATCTAGAGGTAAGGGATGTTTTGTTGCAAAAAAGGCTTTAGGTTTGAATATACCAGCTTTAGATCTGGTAATCATAGGATGGCTAGAGTGAATTATAGGATTTTGTTGGCTAGGTTGAGTTGGTCTGGGTTGATTAATCTCAATAGGTAGGTCAGGTCTATAACAAGGTTTTCTGCAATAGAGGGAAACTGAGCAGATAAAGGATCATTAACATTTACATTAGTGACAGTTCCTGAATCAGTATTAGTGTCCAAAACATGACTTATAGAATTAGGAATATCAATATTTCTCATATCAGGTGAAGACTGAGGCCCAAGGCTTACCTGAGGTGAACTCCGATATGAGTGCATTGTACTGGCATGATCCTGTGTAGAGATGCTTGTAGGAACAAAAATAGTTTGAATGGTAGACAAGAAAGGAACAGAAGTAGCTTTGTTAGAGTTGACAAAAACAATAGAGTAGGAAAAGCTTTTCTCATGAAAGATCACATTTCTAGAAATATAAATTCTTTCAGATTTATGAAGACATTTATATCCCTTATGGCTAGATGAATACCCAAGTAAAATGCACAAATCAGTAGGAAAGTTAAATTTATGAGTGTTATAAGGTCTAATATGTGGAAAACAGGCACAACCAAAAGGTTTTAAAGACATGTAATCTGGTGTAATGTTGAAAAGCTGCTGAAAAGGAGATTTGAAGTTCAAAACTGGTGTAGGTAATCTATTAATGAGATAAACATATGTATGAAAAGCTTCCCACCAGTATTTCAAAGGGATTTGAGCTTGAGCAAGAAGGGTTAGGCTAGTTTCTACAAGATGTCTGTGTTTTCTCTCAATTTTCCCATTTTATTGATGTACATGGGGACAAGGATGCCTAAATTGGATACCATGTGATTGAAGAAAGCTAAGAAAAGGTTTGAACTCCCCACCCCAATCTGACTGAATGGTTTTAATACTAAAGTCAAGTTGCTTTTCAATAAATTTTTTAAAGATAATAAAGGTTTGAAGAGCCTCAAATTTGGTTTTGAGAGGAAAAATCCAGGAAAATCTACTATAGTCATCCAAGAAATTAATATAATACCTAAAGCCTTCAGTGAATGGAACAGGAGCTGGCCCCCACAGACCAGTGTGCACGAGCTCAAGGGGTTATTTAGTTCTGCTTTGAGACAAAGAAAAGGGCAGAACATGACTTTTACCTTTTTGGCAAGCAATGCAAAATTCATGTTCCTGTTTAGGTTGAGAAATGTTACTGATTTGTAAGACTTTGCTAAGAACTTTGTGAGAAGGATGACCTAACTTCATGTGCCATAAATCTACATCATTAGTAACATTAATATATAAAATTGAAGGTGTCATATTGATTTGTGTAGGAGTTAACTTTTGTGTAGAAAATTTAACAGTATTACCAGTTTTAATAGTTTTAGGCAGATTAGAAATAGTATTACTAGGAGAAGAAATGTAACTCAAAGGAAGAAAATTGAGTCTTTTATTGAGATTATCATTGAAACAAGGTACAACTTGAGTTACAGAATTCCTACAAAGATTATTAACATCAGAAACAATTCTGTTTAAACTATCTAAACCAGAAACAGACTGATTATTAGTATTGCAAACTTGTGTAGCAGGCTCAAAAGATATATCAGAAGAAGTTTGATAGAGTTTCAAATTGGAAGTAAAGGCTAAATGACCTCTAGAACCATTTAAGCCAGGATATGTAAGCAGGTACAGATGAGAGGGCTTCGACAAACCTAATGGTGAATACCCACAATCGAACCTACAAAACACATGAAATGAAAAAATACAATTAAATAATATGTATGAAATTTTAAGTGGTCTTTCAAAAAAATGTATATTTCACTTATTCATTCTATTATTGTGGACACTTCATGATCTCATATATTCCACTCATCTTTGGTTTAACCTCCTTTCTATTCTCATAAATGTTCATCATTTGAAGCGGTCGAGAGACAATCTTCATAAAAAATTTCATTATTTCAATGTATGAGGAGTGTTGATATGGCGTGTTCATATAGTTATAAATAAAAATATAGTAGCCATTCAAATCATGCTCACCCGCAATCCAATGAGTTTTTTCACATTCATTAGAAAGATAACATTATCAGACTGTTCCCAGCTCCTTCCAAAATTTATTTGCAAGCTGAGGACTAGGTACTAGAGTGAATCATCAATGTCAATATCCCAACACGTGGGATATTGCTCAAACTCTTCCATTCGGCCAGACAGGTTCATCGGTTATGTCACGGGAAAAAATTTAAATCCTCAATATCAATAAAAATGGTCATGAAGTCTACATGAGGCCTTCAATGTTACCTCGTGTAGACTTCATATAGTCTACACGAGGTAGCGGAAGGCCTCGTGTAGACTACGGTGTGTATCATTAAGTTCAAAAACAAATCTTACTTACTTGCAGATTCAAATCACCAACACTGATTCTGATATAAGGGTTGTAGTCTTGCAAATCCCTCATCATAAGCTCTAGGTATGCATCAGTACGCTGCAATGTAATACAGATTGGCTAAGATATTTATATTTATTTTAAATACCACAATAAAAAAGATTATAAAGAACTTCTTACATCTGACTCAAGCCATTCATAAGGTAAAGAAACTAGTTTTTTTAACAATGTAATGTCAATGGAGCAAAATCCAATGTCTACTTTCTCGTTCCATCACAATGTAATTATAGATCAAAATTAGGTCAGTGTAACCATCGTACATACTACACGAGGTCAGTGTAACCATCCTGTATGAGAATATGAAGTAAAAGTACAGAACTTATTTTACCCTTAGGAAGGTAAACCAGACATTAAAATGGGCTTCATCCTCTAAAGATATATCATCATATGGTTGAAATTTGAAAATGTTTGAAGTCTATTTTGACAACGATATTCTCATCAGATTTTTTTCTTTGCTGCTTCTTCTTTTCAACTTGTTCGGTTTCCCAAGTAGGTGGCTCTAGGACCCAAGATCTCTTTTTCTTCCTCTTACTGAGTTGACCAAGACAGACAAGCTATTCTTCTTCTCCATCATTGGACTACTCCGTTGACTGAACCGAATCCATCAATGCAGATATTATTGATGCAACGGTTTCTTCTTTTTCTGCTTCTTCTTCTGCTTCTTCTTCTTCTGCTTCTTCTTCTGCTTCTTCTTCTGCTTCTTCTTCTTCTTCTTCTTCTTCTTCTTCTTCTTCTTCTTCTTCTGCTTCTTCTTCTTCTTCTTCTTGTTCTTCTTCTTCTTCTTCTTCTTCTTCTTCTTATTCTTTTTTTCTTTTTCTTCTTCCTCTTTCTTTCTTCTATGCAACCTTTTCTTCTTCTTTTCTTCCTCTTTCTTTCTTCTATGCAACCTTTTCTTCTTATTTTCTTCTCTTTGTTCTTCTTTTTCTTTTTTCTCTTATATTTATTTTATCTCTTATATTTTTTCTTTCTCTTTTTCATCTTCCTTCTTTTCACCTTCATCCTCCTTATTACCTTTCTTCTCTTCTTTTTCTTCTTCTCTTCCTTCTTTTTCTTATTCTTCTCTCTCACCATCTCTTTGTTCTTTTTCTCATCTTATTTCTTTTCTTCTTTTTAATCTTTTCCTTCTACCTTCTCTTCTACTTTCTCTTCTTTTTTTTATCTTTTTCTTCTACATTCTCTTCTTCTTTTTCTTCAACATTCTCTTCTTCTTTTTCTTCTACCTTATCTTTTCTTTTTCTTCTTGTGTTTTATCTTTTTCTTATTCATTTTCTTCATTTTCTTCTTCTTCCTTCTGTTCCTTCTGTTCATTTTCTTCTACTTCTTCCTTCTCTACCATATCTTCTTCTTTCTCATCCTTCTCTCCTTCTTCATTATTTTTCTCTTCCTTCTTAGTCTCCATCTCCTTCCCATCGCTAGCTATCATCATGGCAGATCAAGGACTAAATGAGTAATCATCTAGCCTTGATGTTACCAGATGATCCATCAAAATTTTAATTTGGGAAATTACAAAGGAAATGTCTGATTGCATGAACAGAATCTTCTTGTCCATTGAAGTGGTCTTTTATTTCCATTCCAATCAGACATTTCCTTACCCAATCTTCATGTCCATTAAACTTCTTGGACACAATTTTCTTCTCCTCTGCTTTTTCAATGGCCTCCTCGGACCTCTTCCTCCTCTTCTTCTTCTCCTCTTCCTTTTCAATGGCCTCCTTCTCCACATTAGCTTCCTCTTTTACATAAAATGGTGACTGAAGAGGCATCGACTAAACAACATGTAGTATTAAGTAGACAAACCAGAAAAGAGTAACTACACGATGGGTAAACAGACCTCGTGTAGTCACTTTGTAGACTACATGATCGGTTACACGGCCCTCGAGTAGACTACACGATAGGTACAAGAACCTCGTTTAGATTATACGATGACTACATGAGATCAGTGTAACCATCATGCAGACTACACGATGCTACACGAGGTCACTTTAACCATTGTCTAGTCTACATGATGACTACACGAAGTTCGTGTTCAAGAAGAAGAAGGGTAGAAAATGATTTTGAACATACATTCTCTCCAACTACTGATCCTCTAGTAGTTTTTTTCTACTTCCTCCCCAGTAGGACCAAGGAAAGAACTGTCAACTAAAAAATCAAGAAATATAAATTAGCATATGTGAAAGTAAAATAAATTAATTTATCAACATAATTCACCAACATACATTCTCCTTCAAAAAAAATTTTGAAAATTTTTAACCAATACTATCGTGGTCGGACACCACTTGAGAATCATTGGCTCCTTGGTCAAAACTTGGTTACCATACAAACTTCCCACCAAGGGAATAGTTTCAAATACCCATGTCTATTTAAACAAAAGAAAGTAACTCAGTATTCATAATATAAATAATTCAATACATCACTACATAGAATTAAATAAATTGTACCTGGAAGGTAAATGGACATCCATTGAGTGAATATCCATGAACAGCAGCGAGGGATTTTTGAATTTTTTTGTTTTTTACTTGATCTTTAAGATCACCAAAAATAACCTTTGTATTCTTGAAAGCTAATAATGATTTCATTATTTTGGAGAAAGAGAGCTCTCCCCACGGATATTAGTTAAACGCTTCAAGGTCGTCAACTAAAACCATCAATCTCTTCTCAATTAGGGTATGGTTCTCCTTCCTCAATAGAAAATGATCTAGCAAATAAATCATAGCCACCTTGACAGCATCAAAATCTGCCTTGTATTCATTCTTTTTAAACTTATCCTCCAAATCAGTCATGGTTATTCCCTGTTTTGGGGAAAGTACATATCAGAGAGACTGTTGGGGACACGAGTCTTCTTCTCATTCGGGGCTTCACCGAACTTCAGTCCGTTCATCAACGAGAATTCCTTCTAGGAGAAGTACAGTGGTTCATCATTGACAAAAAACCAGATTTCCTCCTCAAATGGAGTGTCGTTAACATATTTAGCCTCTATGGCCAGCCCCTGGTGGCAGACAGTTGCTGAAAACTTCATGGCTGGGAGATCAAGGAGATGGTCAAAGCATATCTCCCTAAATTAGGAGACATCAGGAGCTATCACCTTGGTCTTAATAACCTCTATACAGTGGGTATTGCACTTTGCATTAACCCTTGCATTTAGAATTTTGTTAACATCATGGATGTATCTTGGTTGCATATTTGATGAAGCCATAACATGTAGAAAATTCAAGGTAAACATAAGATCAAAAAATATATACGATGCTCGTGTAGACTACACAAGGGGTACACGACCCTGGTGTAGTCCTCGTGTAGTCTACATGAGGGTCGTGTAAGCCATGTGTAGACTACACGAGGGTCGTGTAAGCCTCGTGTAGACTACACAAGGGGTACATGATCCTCGTGTAGGTTACACGAGGTTTACATTACCCTGGTGTAGTCCTCTGTAGACTACACGAGGGCTTACACGGCCCTCGTGTAGTCCTCGTGTAGTACACGAGGGGGACGCATTCATCATGTAATTATCTTGTAGTGTACATGAGGTTTACACGATGCTCGTGCACACTAAAGGATGGTTATACGACGAGCGTGTACCCAAAAAATAGACATTCACCAAGACCAGAATCTCAGAAACCTAGAAAAAATACTCAAAACCCTAGAATAAAAAAAAACACTTAGCAACCCAGCAAAAAAATATTGGAAAAAAACAAGCTTGTTGTAATTCAGACATCCACAAAAAACAGAAATGCATAAATTCAGGAAAAAAAAACCCTAAGAAACCCATAAAAATACATCAGAAACCCAAAAAAAATACCTCAGAAACCAGGAAAACAAAAACTCAGAAACCTAAAAACTTACCTTGTTGTGATTCATTGTTGTGAGAGACGAAGACTCAAGGATTTGCAGAGAGAAATGTTACGACTTCGAGGGAGGGAGAGAGAGAGCGAGAGAGAGAGAGAGAGAGATAGAGAGCGAGCGAGAGAGAGAGAGAGAGAGAGATAGAGAGCGAGAGAGAGAGAGAGTAACAGTAAGAGAGAAATGATAGAAATACAAGTGAGGTACACAAAGGGGTGGGGTTTGGTGTAATGAAATTATGTAATCATCATTTTTTTCAAGCCGTCATTTGAATTTCGTTAAGGGACATTTTGGAAACTTCACAAGCTGATTTTGAATTGAAGGGGGGATAAGGGTTAGGGTAAGCAAATATTAGTGTAGGGGTCAAATTCTATAAAATGATTAGTGTAGGGGTCTACTTTAGCAAAAAAACTCGAAGAAGTACGTCCAATTGAAAAATAAAGCATAAATATAAGATCAAATAGTTAAAAGGGATTAATTATTACATCATGTAGTATTAAGGTTATTTCAAACAAAAAATTTGTTCGATCGGAATCCCATAAAATGAAAAGGAAAAAGAACTAATGAAGGTTCAAGGGCATTTGGGTCCGCCTTCCTTGGTCTTCCAATGTTTATAGCAAGGGCATTCTTCCTAATATCCGTAAGTACAAGAAGGAACACATACATTTTTCACAGCACATGTTGTAGAAGAACAAACATGGCTTCTGGTGTGATGTTGTTGAGCATCTATACTCACATGCCTTTGGACAATCTACAAGTTTCATTTGAATATTTATTTTTATTTTATGCAGATCTAAGTAAAAATTACAAAAACATATTTTCTGTTAAGTGTTTTACCTAGGGGTGTAAAAATTGATACCGAACCGAACCGAATAAAAAATGGTCAGTTTGGTCAATTATATAAGTAATCTTGGTTATGTTCGATTTGGCATTTCTGCCAAACCGTAAGTTCGGATTGAAAAATCATGCAATTTTGAATCGAACCGAACTGAATAATTTAAAAAATCCTATAAATACACACACACTTTACTATTAACCCTAACCCTCTCTCACACTTCTCTCAAATCGAAGGCTCCCCCCTCTCTCACTCGTCCCTTCCCCCTTTTTCACAGAGTCACAGACTCACAGCAGCCACCTCCAACTCACTTCAAACTTTCTAGTCTCTCCTTCCCCCTCCCTCTTCTCTTTGAAGTTCCAATGTTCTCCTTCCCCTCAGATCTACTCGAGTCGAGATGGTGGAGCACAAGAGCTCGAGGATGGTTCAAACCCTCATATATGCTCGAGAATGGCTTCAGACCCTCAGATCTGCTCGAGAAGTCTCTTCTCTTCTCTCGAGAAGAGAGAATCTCTTTCTTCAAGTTCGTTTTCACGTAGCATCTCCTTCTTTAGGTTCGCCTCCCTTCTCCTGAATCTGATTTTGAGATATGGGTTCATCTTCTCCTTCGTGTTCCCCTTCTTCTAAATCGTGAGTTCGTCTCTCTCTTTCATCTCCAAATCGTCGAATCACTTCTGAGTTCTGAGTTCGTCCTTCGCTTATGAGTTCTGATTCTCTACGTCTCCTTTCCCCTTCGCGTCTCTGACTTGGGGTTAGGGATTTTTGTCTTAAATTTGAGGTTAGGGTTGAATCTGTTTAGGGTTTAATGAATATAATTCTCAGAATGAAGACCACTTTTCCAAAGTCTTTGATATCATAAATTTGGATAAACGTAGTTTTATCGGTGACATTTCATTCTATATCATTCTTGATGAAAAAATGTCATCTATATAAAACACTAAGAAAATCAGTATGTTTCCTTCTTTTCTCTTGTATTGACATGCCTCATTATGATCTTGATCAATATCAAAACTTGATTACATGATCAATATAATGTTCTAATTCTTTAATGCATGCTTAAGTCCACAACTGGATTAATGCATCATGTATATCATAATTCCTGGCCTTTAGTGACAAATCCAAAAATTGAGAGATAAAGATATTCATTTCAAGATCGCCATACAAGATAGCGTTCTTTACATCCATTTGTAAAAAAAACTCGTAAAAAGAGATTAGTTGTAAATGATATAATATATTTATAGACATGAGCATGGCTATTAGTGAAAATGATCTGCTATACTTAATATCATCTCTCTAAGTATGTCATTTCTCACTAAGTCTAGCCTTGAAGATCTTGACCTTGCATCTATTTCTTGCTTCCGCTTGTAGATCTTCAACACCTTATTCTTTAGGAGCTTCTACAAGCTTCCATACTCCATTAAAATTAATGGAATCATTTTCAGATTTCATTGCTTGAAGCCAATGATTTGCTTTGCGTCATTTATAACCTCTATGCAGTTTTTGGGATCTGAGTCATGTTCCTCTGAGATGGACTTGAAAGTCTCTCACTTGAACATTAATATCTGAATTGGTTGTGATCCCTTCCCACTACAAAAGGTTTTGTACTACTAGAAAGTACTTCATTCTTATTCTCTTGACTAACTGAATTCTCACTAACTTTTGGACTTATCTTATTATCAAACTAGATTGCGTGACACACGTACTATTGGAAACTTCTTCTAAGTTTGTGTTGCGTCTAGATATTCTTTTTGAAATATAATCTTCTTCCAAGAATACAATATTTATACTTACGAACACTTTTTATTCTTAGTACTATAAAAATAAATAACACACATTCCTTTTTGCATAGCCTATAGTTATATTTCATTTTGATCTACCATCTAACTTGACAACATTCTCTTTTAGCATGTGTGCTAGACATCCACATATATGAAGGTTACGTAAACTAAGTTTATGAACATTTCATAATTCTTGTGATGTTTCAAGAATTTCCAAAGATGATGTTAGATTCAAAATGTGTAATCTATAAAACTAATCCTTAAAAAGAAAATAGGTCAATTAAATAACTACACATAACTATCATCATGTTAAAAGAAAACATTTCTCCTTACTGTTATACAATTCTTAGGGTGACCTAGATTAACCAACTGGAATATAATCCTGATATTCACCTTGTAGTCAGTGAATGTCATTAAGAGTGAAGAGAAATAATCGTACCAAGTGAAAGAGAAAAACCAATTCTTCAAAATGAAAGGTCGATAGTGAAACAATTTTCTGAAATATATAAAATTTCTCAATTTATGAGAGTAAGAGAATAATTTTTCGGTATTTTGTAGTTGATTGTTAATGAGAAAAAAGGCAATGGGATTTAATTATAATAAAAGAGGCAAAAGGGAATAAGGAGGTAGGGATTTTTTTATTAAGAGATTATGAGTTTTTAATCGAATGGAAAACTACGTTTACGTTCGTTATAGGGAGTTGGAGTGGGGGTGGGATAGAGAGAGGGTGAGAGGGAGGGAGGGGGAATGAAAACGGTGGAAGAGGGAAAAACCACCTAATTTGAAATTTAAAGTGGGGTAATAATAAATCCCACATTTTTGTGTGTGTTAATATATCTATATATATTAATGAAAGAAACGACATAGACTATTAATATACTGACATCTTAAACATGATTCTCTTGGAAAAAAGGTGAATTAAAACTAAGTTGTAGTAATATGCTCAAGATATAATTGTACAGCTACCACAAACATTATGTTTATTGATAAAACAATAATATATAGTCGTATAATAATGCATATACTATAGTCTCTTAAACGGAAGTAATATTAATCAAATTAATTATGAAAGAAGGAAAATACTATTAACTAGCTAGTATAATAACTAGAAAATCCGGGTCTTATATCCTCCCTTCCTTATGAAAATTTTGATCCTAAAAAATCTATCTAAGTCAATCTTAAAAAAGGTATGGATAACAAGTTCGAATTTCTTCTTTGCGTCCCCATGTAGCTTCTTCAATCTCATGGTTCCTCCATAGTACCTTTACCAAAGGAATCTCTTTGGTTCGTAAAACCTGAGTTTTGTTTTTGTCAAGTATTTGAATTGGAACTTCTTCATAAGATAGATCTTCACGTAGATGAAGCGCCTCGTAACTCAAAACATGTGACGGTTCAGCAATATATTTACGCAACATCGAGACATGAAATATATCGTGTACTCCAACCAAGTCTAGCGGTAGAGCCACACGGTAAGCCACTCCAATCTGTTCTAAGATCTCGAAAGGACCTATAAAATGAGGACCAAGCTGTTTTTCTTTCTGAATCTCATAACTCCCCTCATGGGAGCTATCTTTATAAGCACCATGTCAGCCACTTCAAATTCCAAAATTTTTATTCTCTCAAAATTTTTAGCGACACTAAGCAGTTTTATTCGCTCAAAATTTTTAAATAGCATCATTCGCTTGTTGAGCCATATCTGGGCCTAATAACTTTCTTTCACCATCTTCATCCAATTGGATTGGCGACCGACACTTTCATCCATATAAAGCTTCAAATGGTGCCATTCCGATTGTTTCCCAGTAGCTGTTCATACTCAACGAGATGCAACTGATTACTCTAACTAACCTGGAAGTCCAAAACACACGCTCTGAGCATATCCACATGTGTCTTAATGGTTCTTTTCGATTGACCATCAGTCAGAGGGTGAAAAGATGTACCAAAACTCAATTGCGTACCTAAAGTTTCTTGAAGACTACGCAAAACCTTGGAGGTAAATCTTGGATCACGATCTGAGACAATAAAAATGAATAGACCATGCAGTCTGGCGATTTCTCTCACATACTACATCACCTAGTCTTCTACTGAAAATGTTGCACAACCTAGCAGGTCTTCTTCTAGATATTTCTCTGCACCTTCTTGTGGACCTAGGGCTCTTTGGACAGTGTACGCCCTAGGGCCACAACCAGGTGCGTAGTCCTTAACGACAGATGCCTGAATCACAGCTCATGAATTCCTAGGAGCTAAACATAAGGGTTGGGTAAATTCCTCATCGTTAGATCCAATCGACTCATTCCAAACACCATTATACCTCATAGAAAAATGTTGAATTCCCACCTCTTGGGGAAAAACTCTAGCTACAGGAGGATACATCCTATCTATGCTCGGGTTGAAGCATGACTATGTGTTCCCCTCCTGACAATCCGTGGATTCTATACTCAAATCGGACGTCTATGATTTGGGTTGAGTAACATATTTCTTGTAAATCACGTAGGAAGTAGGGAGAAATTGGACTTCACGTCAGAAAATTCTTCGTCATTAATAGTCGATCCAGAGTTGTTCAAAAAACTCTTAGCTAAGACAAACACACAAATCATTCAGAGATCACATATCAATAATTCAATATTGTATCCTTTTCACAGACACATCAAAACCCTAAATTCTGGCACGGACTCTTAAAATTCATAGAAAAGGATTCATAAAAATTTCATCAATTAAATCAAAATTCAGAAAACTTTTCAGTAAAAACCTTTGTCTACAGAACCATAATCGCTTTGATACCAACTATTACATCCCGAAAATTTAATCAAGTTTTAGTCAAATATTTTACCAAAAATATTGTGGAAGCTAGGCCAAATTTTTTTTTTTTTAAAACTAACTCATACTAATTAAAATAATATCTTGTGAAAAACCAAATCCTTCATCGAACTTTTAGTTACATAAAAAGTCTTACTTCCTAAAACATTCAAGAGCCAAAGAGTATGTGTCTTGGAGAGTCACGAGTTAATTAAAATAAAACATAACATCAAGTAAATAATTTCTAAGACTTTAAAGCAAGATTTAATGACTTTCGTCTGTTGTCAGAGACTCTAGACTTCTTCGACAATAAAATCCTCATCACTATTATCATAATCTTAAAAAGTGTAAAATGATATGGAATGAGTACAAAAATATACTTAGTAAGTAAAACCACACATACATAACCTCTCACGAAAGCAATAACAAACAACGCATACCATTATATCATACAAAATATTACTTATACCCTTATCGTTAATTTAGAGCGTTCATAACTTTTCTTACAGAGACGCTGGCTAACTTCCGTTAGAACTCGCCACCACACCCAGAGAAGAACATAGATTACCCGTCAGAAAGTTGTTAGTTTGTAAGGTACGTACAAGTGACATTTCTCATGAGTATCATTCCGTACCTTCGAAGAGGTGGAACCAATTGCTATAATTACCTTTCTGCATAACTAACTAGAGCATTTTCAAAGATTTGTAAGGTACGTACAAGTGACCTTTCTCATGAGTACCATTTCGTACCTTCGAAGAGGTGGAACCAATTGCAATAAACTCCCTTCCCAAAAAATTAACCATAACATAATCAGAGACCCTCTCTCGAAGGACGAGGCAACACCTACAAAGGTTTGGTGGGTACGTGACTCTAACAACACGATATTTTACATTTTCTGATCATATAGTAGTCCTTCATATCTTCTATCACATTACTTTATCGAATTTCAGAATCGTCAAATACATGATCATTCAGAGTACATCATAATAACCCAATGAATACAAACAAGGAAGAGAAATCTGAAGTTAAATCCACATTTTTCAGACACAGGAAAACAACCATGCAGTTACATATGTAAGATTTTGGTTACCTTATATAACTCTGTAAGTTCCTAAAGTTTAATTCCTGAAAGGACAAAGGAGAAAAATTCCATTTTTAGATGTTTTCAAACACTAACAAAAAAATACAGTTTGAATGTTTGGTTTTGAAAATTCATTATAAAATGTACCTAACATGAAAAATTACAAATATAAGTTCTGAAAGTTGACCCATGTCTCGTAGATCTTGATTTAAAATTTTATAGTTTTTAAAGTATTTTCTTATTGATAATATCCATCAACTAGGGTCTCTGTCTGGCACTAAAACAAAAATCACGTTTACAAGTTTAACTACTCATTTGGTATATCATATTTTATCTAAAAATTATGATATTTTACAAAACTATATTTACATGTCATAAAAAACTCTTGTAAATATTTGGGCCAAATGATGTAATTTATGCTGGAGATGAAGCCATGAAGATGAAGTGGCCTGCTCCTAATATTCAGATTTCAGAGGACATATGAAAAATGTTTTGACCATGCACATGAATTTGTAATATTACGAAATTTTTACACGAGTAAGATTAATGTCTTATATAATAGTAATAATTTTTTAAAATTTTTTATCAATAATTTCTTGGTAAAATAAAAATGTTTCTCTCTACTGTCCAAATTTTCACCAGTTATCTACAACAACAATTATTTCTATATACATAAAACAGTAACCATTTATATATATTTTTAAACTCTATATCATATGGCATTAAATTGATACAATTCTATATGTGTATAATTCAACATGAAGAGAAATAGATGTACAAATAACAAGTTTAGTTCCCCAAGGGAGCAAAAGAGCGAAACCAATTCTTCAAAATGAAAGGTCGATAATGTAACGATTTTATGAAATATATAAAATTTCTTGATTTATGAGAGTAAGAGAACAAATTATCGGTATTTTGTAGTTGATCCTTAAGGAGCAAAAAGACTATGGGATTTAATTATAATAAAAGAGGCAAAAGGGAATAAGGACGTAGGGATTTTATTGATTATGAGATTATGATTTTTCAATCTAATGGAAANTGTGTGTGTGTGTGTGTGTGTGTGTGTAATTTAAAGCAATTAGAGAAGGGGTATTAAGATTCAAGAATAATTCAAGAAAATAGTAAATCTGTATTAAAGTGCAAGATTAAAAACTTACACAAACAGTAATTATTGACAACGATTAATTAGTGCTCCCGCTCACTAATTAATATTGAAGAAAAGAAGAAGAAGAAAGATTTACAGAAGAAGGGGAAGAAGAAGAAAGATTTACAGGAGAGAGAAACCAGTTTTTCTCTCAAATGGTTTAAGAGTTGAAAACGAGTTCTGAGAAACAAATTGGAGAGGGCTACCTATTTATAACCAAGGAAAGTGGAGTTCTTCAGAAACCCATCATGTACCTGAACTATTATATTCTACAAAAGTAAAAACATTTTATATTTTTACTTTTGACCAAGAACAGTAAAAAGCATGAGTAGTTGCCTAATTCTTTGATAACTAGTATAATAATTACAGAAAATGACAAATTATAAAGATTCCCTCAATAATTATTATCTCGATCTTAGTGTCTATCATAATTGTTGTTGTTGAAAAGTTATTGTGACTTGTTTGTTGTATAATGGAGAGTGTCATTACTATCATCCTTTAATAATTGCTATCTTAGATGTTGTGTCTTGAATGTTGATTGTTGCTTGAAAACTTCATTGTGCTTTATTGCTGTGCATTGGATTCCCTGAATGCAGAGAAGCCATTGAAGATCATTATGATCGTTGTAATGTGCTGAGGTGTCATTATGATACATCTTCAAAGTTACTTGATTGTCTGATTTTTCAAATGAAAAATTCTTCTATTCATTTACTGATTGATCTGAATTTGTTTATTATCACTGAGATTGATACTATTGAATGAATCCTCCAAATAACTGAGGAGTAACTTTTTTGGATGATTGGTAACATGACTCTGTGAATAGTTTAGAGTCAGATTCGTCTTTGTTCTCCAAGAGGAGAATCATTTCTTGAATTAATTCTTTCTCCAATTTGGATTTAGGCTTGATGGCCTTTGATTTACCATTTGAAGAGGTTTAGGGCTCAAGTTTTGATTTGAGATTGGAGGAATTCAAACTTGATAAGTTTATTTGTGGAGCAAGGTTAATTGGCTTATTAATTTTTAATGAAGCTTGGATAAAAAGATTTGCTAGTCTTATATTGGTAGGAACACTCACAAAATAATTAATGGATGCAATAATTTTATGGGTATTCAATTTACCCACCATTTGATATAGTATTCTTTGGTGATGACTCCATTTTTAACCAAGTATTGCCATTTCAAAATCCAAAGTGTTTTGCATTTGTTTGAAAACCAAAGTATTTGGAGAAATGAGGCCTCAATTGGTGAAGGCTTGTAAACTTTTAAAAATAAATTAGAACATTGTTGTAAATCAATTAGAAAAAGTTCTAAGCTATGACCATGAGTGAACCACCATTTTGAGAACCAATTTGAAAAATCAATTTTATAATCGTGCCATGCATCAATATAGTTAATAATTATTGTTTTTATTTAATAGTACTTTGAAGCTTGAAGGATGGATTTTCCAAACCTTCATATTTATGATCCTGAGGATAGAGAAAGAATGGTGAAGTGATTATTTTCTCAGAATTTTTTATTGGGTTAATTTTTATGGATTTTATTTCTCAGAGGATATCTCTGTAGAAACTAAGATTTTTGTTATTGTGTCTAGGTACATAATAGAATTTGAGAATGAAATGGGTTTAGCAATTTATGCTAGATCCTTCAGATGAGGGAATGAAGGCTTGATATGAAAGAGATTATGATAAATTGGTTGGTCAAATGTTTTAAAGAGATTAAGTATTTGAAAATGGGTCAAATTGTTTGACCAGGGCTAATTGGTAATCAGGTTTGATGGACCCAAATATTATTAAATGGGCTTGGTTAGGAGTAGAAAACTCCTCTTTAATTTGTGGCTTAAGGGCCAATTATTGAGTCAAAGACTCTTTTATTATTGAACCATTCTTCAAATGATTTCTTAGAGTGTTATTGACTTCTTTTATTAAGGATCCCACATCATGCCTATGGAATTTTTGAAATCCAAAAAAATTTCTTTTTAGTACCAAAAATTATTTGATTGTTGAGAATTCAAATTTAAAATTTTCTTGTCCTCAAAAGTTCCATTTTTCTCATACCATTGAATTAAGGTTGTACTGAAATCATGCTTTAATACAACTTCTTCTAAAATTTTATCTAACTCATTAATCCAGCCATTTTTTAGATATTCAAACCTATAATGATCATAATTAATGAATGAGAGTTTTTAACAAAATATAGTTGTCCTGTCATTGAGCTTCTTGATTTTAAAAGAATTTTGGTTGAGTATTCTAGGCTCTACTTTTCTGTATTCTAGTAGGACAAGTTTGTCAAATTTCCCCACTGTAGAATCTTGGTATAATTTCCTGCAAAATATTATAATTAAGGGGGTTATTAATACATTGGATAAATTAAATATTAAAATCAAAATTGCTAAAGATAGATAGTTACCTGACAAAATATTGTTTGTAAGGAATCTCGGAACATGTCTTGCATATTCATAATTAATTAAGACAATTTTTTATTTAATAAGGTAAATCGTATGATTTGATTAGTCGCCGTAATAATGAAATAAATTTCAAATTCTGGAAATCTAATTTTGGATTGAAATAATTTGATTCTTTTTATAAAGGTAACTAAAATATTTGGTTTTATTATCTTGGTGAATAATTCAAAATATTTTCGGTATTGTTTGTCATATTTAAAGGAAATATTATCAATGTAAACAATCAAGAAATCCAACTGGTATTGTTTACTAAGAATGCAATTTATTAAGAATTCAATAATTATATTTGGAAATTTACTTTAAGTAAATTTAAGATCAAATGACATTATTTTTCATTTATAATGATTCACATATAATTTTGTATTTATCAATCTTATTTATCTGGATTTACCAAAATCCACTTTTTCTGTCAAACTCAGAGAACACAATAGTATCTCGAAATTTATTGATTAAGTCCTTTTTATTTGGTATTGGATATTTTATTCATTCCAAAATCTCTTTGAGTGGCTTACAATTAATTACTAAACAAGATCTCCTTGTTTAAAGATTTGATTTTGAAGAGTAGAATTATAAGGTTGTTCTTCAAATCTTCCAAATTTTATCTTTTCTTGTGAAAACCACAATTATTTTTCTTTACAAGAAATTAAATTGATGGATTTGAAAACATGATTTTGTTTTAAACTTTTCAATTTCTCATTGCGAGGAAGAGAAATTTAATTCAACAGGTTTATCCATGTGATAAGTAATTATCCCATTATGCTCTGTTGTAAAAAGATACAACAAATAAATGAATGGTAAACCTCAAATAATTTTACTAGTCATATTTTTTTCTGAGACAAATGATACACTGTCTTGGTAAATATGAACTTTGAGTATTTCATAATTAATATTGTCTGAGTGCCATTAGTAGAAGACAAAGATTCTTTCGTCTTCTTGAAGTACTTGGGAGGAACTAGTCATTCCTGTATATAATTCAAATCTGCTCCTAAATCAACAATAGTCATTGTTATGAAATAAAATCTTGAATAATTATTTTGACCATTATGTGCCATTTCTTGATTATGATGTTATTAAGTATTTGGATGAAGTTATCATCATCTTGATTGTTGATAATAGGTTCTTCAATCTCATTATCAGAAATTGAGAATCTTCTAGGTTCTCTTAGTTCATTAGATTGTTGATTCTTAATTAACCTCTCTATTTTCAAAAGGTTTAATTCTTATTTTAGTACTGTGTTTGAATATTTTAATTCTTTTATTTCAATTTTAATATTTTTATTTTTTTATGAAATTCCTGTAAGGTAACTTCATTTCTTTTCCCTTAACCTTATTGATTTTTTTAAGGTTTGTGAAAAGTTTGCAGTATTATTATTATTAGACTTAAAATTTTCTTTCTTCTGGATTACTTTCTTAAGTTTTTCCAGATATTCTTATTTTAATTCTGCATTTTCAATTTTGTTAATTAAGTCTAACAAGAGATTTTCTTGTTCATCATTTAAAATATTTACTTTTTGACAAAACTATCCCTACACCTAATAGAGATGTTAGGAGAATCAATGTCAGAATTCGAAGAGTTAGGTTTTAAGGATTCATGGTATTCAAATTCTCTTAAATCATAACTATTACTCTCGTAATATTCTATTGACTCTATAATTCTAAACAATTCTTGTTCATCTCCATAAGAGATTTAAAATTGATTAATTTTATTTTTGACTTGACAAGTATTTGTAAAATGACCATTCTGGCCATATTTAAAACACTTAAATTCATTAATAAATTGTCTATTGAAATTTTCTTCTAAAATAATTTTTATTGTTATAGAAACGTTTGTCAAAATCTCTATTTTTTGAGAAGTATTGGTTAAAGTTTTTATGCTTATTTTTGTGGTATTGTCTCCTATGAGGCTTATGATTCATTCTAAGACTTAAATGAGACTTTTTCCCATTTCATTGGGAATGACAATAGTGGATAAACCATACGGCTCACAAAAATTATCTAATTTATATTTTATTTTTTAATTTGTTTATTGATTTTTATGTCAATACACATTTTTATACTTTCCTTATGTATTATTGTATCATAGATGAGACTATTACAGTCTATATTATCTAAATTATTACTAAGGACTGTTCTAATTTTGTGTGTCAACAAATTGAGTAATTTATTAATGAATTTTTCTTTCAAACATGGTTGATTACTATCATCCTTTGTCATTACTTTGGATAAAAATATATTTTTATACCAGTGAAAATTACTTAGGGTTGGACACCTAAAATTACTGAATTGATCATGGATACACGAAGTAATATTACTTGGCGTTCCAATGAAGTGTTCAATATTGTGTAGAGAAGTGTATAACTAGTATCATGCATTGCTTCCTGACTCTTTTCCAATAATTGAGGTTGCTTTAGCATCCATCTTCACGGCTGAAAAAATGATATTTTTGTGAGATATTTTTTTCCACCAGGAATGAAGTATTCCTGTGAATCATGTGACTAAAAGATTGATTACCTCATTGTCAGATAAACTGTGTGCGGTGATGTAGTTGTTAGCTACCATCACCATATATTGCAATTTGTTGAGAACTTCCTGCTCAGAAAGTCCATCAATATTCCATTCACATAATTTCTCTACAGACACAGAAAATTGATTATCTAAAGAATTTTCAGAAATTTGAATATCAAGAGGAATAGGCTTTTTAGGCCATTTCCTTTCTAATTTATTAATTTATGAATTTCCAAGTGATTTTCAGTATTATTAATATTTAAAAATTCACTTATCGTGGATGATTCATAGGTGAATTTTAACCTATGGTTATTTGAATCTGAATTATTGTGTTGATTAATTACCTTTAATTCTTGAGGTATATTATTAATAATCTTTTCAGATTTAATTTCAGATGATTCTAAATTTTTAAATGATTCTTCAATATTATCAATGTTTGAAGATTCACTTATTGTGGATGACTTATATGTGGACTCTCACCTATGACTTTCTGAATCTAAACTATTGTCTAGATTGATTACTCTTAATTCCTGAAGCACTTCATTAATATGTTTATTAAGGAGAACAATATTCAGAGTGGTTTTGTCTGAAAGATTTATTAAAGTTTTTTCTTCTAGAGATTTATTAGGTTTAAGTTCATAAAGATCATCAACCTTATTCTCAATTTTTTTCTAATTATTTTCCTATAGTAATCAGACTCTGTTTGGTGTAATTGAGTTGTTCAATTAATTTTTTATTTGGTTCTTCTTCCTTTGAAATCTTGAAAGGAGAAGCAGTGGTTAAAGAATTTCTATGGTTAATGTCCTTAACGGAGGATGATTTCTTAGTTTCTAAATTTTTTTAATTTTTCTTCAATTTTGTTAATGTTTGAAGATTCATCAATTGTAAAAGATTCATAGGTTGATTCTAACATATGGCTTTCTGAATTTGAACTATTGTCCTTCAATTCTTGAAGTTTATCATTAGTAAGTTTTTCAAAGTCTGAACAATTATTTTGGTTATCAATCCTACCAAAATAAGATGAATCATTAGTTTTTAAATTCTTTAATGTTTCTTCAATTTTATTAATATTTGAAGGTTCATTGATTGTGGAAGATTCATAGGTAGATTCTAACCTATGGTTATCTAATTTTGAGGTACAGTTTTGGTCAATAACCTTAACTTAACTGATGATTTAATTTCTAAATTTTTGGATAGTTCTTCAGTATTTTTTGAAGATTCATAAATTGTAAATGGCTCGTAGGTAGATTCTAACCTATGTCTATGTGATTCTGAGATATTGTTTCCCAAAATTTCTAATTTTTTAACTATTTTTTCATCAAGAGTTTTCTCATAATGAATTCGGAAGGGTTCAATAAATTCTTTTTTAAGTTGAGAATATTTATGATTAATTAGAATTTTTTCAGGTGGTGGATGACTAGTAAAATCAAGAAATTAAAATATAATCAAGAAAATATCCTCGATATAATCCAGGAAAAACATATCAACTCTAAATTCTTACATGAATGCCTTCCATTCAGCAAGTACGATTTTTCTTTGGTCCATATTATATTTTCTCTGAACCTATTACATCTATTAAGATTGACTGGGTCAACATTATGTTGGGTTATTCTTTCCCAATTTTGTTTATATTCTTGGTGTATGATATCTGGATTCAAATTTTTTGAATTTCTTAATTCTTGTTCTAATTTTTGAATCCTAGAATTTTGATTATTAATAGATGATTCAAGAAAGGGAATCCTAAGGGTACTAGACTGGCTATACTCTCTAATTTGAGGATTAAAATATTGATAATTAATTTTATTAGATTGTTTATTATTAAGGTTTATCTGACTTTCTTGGGAACTTATTTCTTTAGGTTCTAGACTCTTAACTTTTAATTTTTTTAATTCTTGCTGTATTCGAATCCTAATATCTTGATAAATACTAATGGATGATCTAGAAGAGGATTTAAAGTTTATATTTTTATCAATGATTTTGGGTATATTTCATACCTCATGATCTACTTGATCATCTGTAAAGTATTTATAATGATCTTCTTGATCATCTGAAAGATATTCAAAATATTTAGCAAGTATGATTTGTTTTTGGTCCATATTATATTTTTCTCTGAACCTATTACATCTATCTAGATTGACAAGGTCAACATTGTGTTAGGTTATTCTTTCTCAATCTGGTTTATATTCTTGGTATAGGGTATCTGGATTCAAATTTTTTGAATTTCTTAATTCTTGTTCTAATTTTTGAATCCTAAAATTTTGATTATTAATGGATGATTCAAGAAAGGAACTCCTAGGGGTACTAGACTAGCTATACTCTCTAATTTAAGAATTAAAATACTGATAATTAATTTTATTAGATTGTTTATTATTAAGTTTTATCTGACTTTCTTGGGAACTTATTTATTTAGGTTCTAGACTTTTAATTTTTAATTTTTTTAATTCTTTCTCTATTCGAATCCTAATATCTTGATCAGTACTAATGAGTGATCTAGAAGAAGATTTAAAGTTTATATTTTTATCGGTGATTTTGAGTATATTCCATACCTCATGATCTACTTGATCACCTGTAAAAAATTCATAATGATCTTCTTGATCATCTTAGAGGCATTCAAAATATTTAGCAAGCATGATTTTTCTTTGGTCCATATTATACTTTTCTCTGAACCTATTACATCTATCAAGATTGGTTGGGTCAACATTGTGTTGGGTTATTCTTTCCCAATCTGATTATATTCTTGGTATAAGGTATCTGGACTCAAAGTTTTTGAATTTCTTAATTCTTGTTCTAATTTTTGAATCCTAAAATTTTGATTATTAATAGATAATTCAAGAAAGGAACTCCTAGGGGTACTAGACTGGCTATACTCTCTAATTTGAGGATTAAAATATTAATAATTAATTTTATTAGATTGTTTATTATTAAGGTTTATCTGATTTTCTTGGGAACTTATTCCTTTAGGTTATAAACTTTTAATTTTTAATTTTTTTAATTCTTGCTCTATTTTAATCCTAACATCTTGATCAATACTAATGGATGACCTAGAAGATGATTTAAAGTTTATATTTTTATCGGTGATTTTGGGTATATTCCACACCTCATGATCTACTTGATCACCTGTAAAGTATTCATAATGATCTTCTTGATCATCTGAAAGGTATTCAAATTATTTATGATCTACTTGATCATCTACTAATTTAAAATATTCTCCGTCCATTATGTCAGATATTAAAGACATTGTAGACCCATAGCTACTAGAAGAATTACTTTTAAATAACCTACTCATGGCTCAAATAACTAAATTATTCTTATGATTGAAAATTTCATACTGTATTTTGATTATTAATCTGTTGTGGTGACTTCTACAACCTCCTAGTAGAGTGGCTCTTCTCTAACTTGCCCCTACAACCACCCTACCATCGGGATTTACATTTCTAAGAAGTCTTACTGAGGTACCTGAAGCTAACCAAATAGAAGCTGATACGCCAGCCTCTGATAAAACAGACTCATAAATTAGATAAATAAATAATACAGAGAAAGAATCAATTGTAAGAATAACTAACCACTTGGGCAGATAGTGAGATTAGATATAAGCAATTATTCATGTAAGTAATTGAGCAATAATAATAATAATAACCAGCCATAATAAGCGGTGAACAATTTAATTATGCAGAAATTAAAGTAGAAACAGTAATCATCCCCACCAGATTTGGCTTTGATACCAAAGATGCGCGGTTATTGTTATCATATTAATGAAAGAAAAGACATAGACTATTAATATAATGACCTCTTAAACATGATTCTCTTGGTAAAAAGGTGAATTAAAACTAAGTTGTAGTAATATGCTCAAGATATAATTGTACAACTACCATAAACATTATGTTTTTTGACAAAACAATAATATATAGTCGTATAATAATGCATATACTATAGTCGCTTAAGCGGGAGAAATATTAATCAAATTAATTATAAAAGAAACAAAACACTATTAACTAGCTAGTATACTAACCAAAAAAGCTGGGTCTTACAAGGTTGGTCTGTCCAGTGGAGGAGTATAGGGAGGTTGCTTTCGGCGACGTTGCATAGGGAAGGTCTGTTCATCGGTGGAGCATAGAGATGATCCTTTCGTCGATGGAGAATGAGGAAGGTTTGTACGTTGACAAAGCATAGGGTTGGTCCATCTGACGGTGAAGTGTGGAGATGGGTTGTCTGAATGTGGAGCATTATGATGGTCTATTTTGTAGTGGAGCATAGGGAAAGTCCGCCCGATGGTGGAGCATAAAGATGACCTATCCGACGATAGAGCGTGAGGAAGGCTCGTCCGATGACATAGCATAAGGATAGTCTGCCGACTGTGAAGCATGATGATGGTCCATCCACGGTAGAGCATGAAGATGGTTTGTCCGATGATGGATCATGAGGATGGTCCATCTGGTAGTGAAGCATGTGGAAGGTTCATCCAACAGGAGAACATGAGGATGGTTCATGCGACAACGAGGCATAAAGAAGGTCTGTCCAGCGGAGGAGTGTGAGGATGGTCCGTTCGGTGGCAGAGTGGAGGAACGATCCTTCCAATAATAAAGCATATGGAAGGTTCGTCTAGCAGAAAAGCATAGGAATGATATGTCTGGAAATGGAGCATGAATAAGGTCTACAAGAAACGGAGCATAGGGAGGGTTTTTCTGACATTGAAGCATAAGAATAGCCTACTCGGTGATGGAACATGAAGATGGTTTGACGGTGGAGCACTACTATCATTTTGGCTTACAATGACAACCACATATATAATATAATGACAGTTCTCTAAAATTTTTCAAAAAAACAGATGTAGGGTGGGTAATTTGAATAAGATGACAACTCAAAAATTAGCTGTCATTAACGTATTATCTACTATGACAGCTAATTTTTGGACTGTCATAATAACTTCTTGTAATGACAGTGTAAAAAAACCTGTCATAGTTTTATAGTATAAAAACTTGCTCATTACCCAAAGTTTATTTTATTTACAAAAATGTCATCCTATTTAATTCATCCTAACCCTATTTTTACTCTTTACAATGTATTTTCTCTTTGACAGTGGCGAGTGGTGATTTTGAAGAGAAGACTGCGTGCCAGACGAGCTTCACGGTGACTCCCAGGTGAGCTTTGACGGTGAGGTTCTACGATGATTTTCCACGGTGAGCTTCTCTTGTGGTTTGAGCAAAGTTGTCATTTTGAACTTCGAGCTAGTGATTGGAAATGGGTTGGCCACCGCGTGATTGAGCTGCCAGCTCTTCTCTCACCATTTCAACAATTTCTTCTTCTCAGCGCGATTAAGCTGATGGTACATTTTCCCTATTTGTGTATTTTTCATTCTCAACATCTATTTAGTAAAGAGAATGGGTATGTAAGAACCTAGGGTTTGTTCTCTTTCGCCTTTCTTCTCTTCTTACCCTCTCTCTATCTCAAATTCCCGAGCTTTCAAACCCATTCTCTCTCTCCCCCCACTCTCTCTCTCTCTCTCTGTTCTGTGTACTTTGAAGTGATCCTGATTCAACCTGTTCTCTCCTTTTTTCCTACTCATGAAAGATTATGGCGCTATTTTGTGATTTTTCTTGAAGATCAAAACTTAATTGTCTAATGGTTATGACTACTCTTAAAGTTTTTACTATAATAGCGGCAACTTTTTTGCTCCCTTTATGCTATTCAAATGTTTTCTAAAATACTATGTCATTGACAACATTCTGTGGTTCGCTAGCACAAGTGGACAGACAAGTATCAGGTAATCTTGTTTTCAATTGTTAAACGGGAATATATTAATTTTTTGGTAGAAATACTATGCGTAGAGCATATTTTAGCTCTTGAGCTTGGGAAACTTTTAGCTACTGTGGTGGTGTTAAAGTAAAATGCTGCACATCGATAAGCACTACAAGATTTGTGCATATTTCAACACCTTCGAGGATGAATCGTTTAACAAAAATACAACTCTATGTTACAAATTTTCCTTATTTGCATGAATTAGTGCTCAGTTGGATGCTTACTTTCAAGAAATTCATGTTCAGATTGTTTTTTCTCTATTAAGTGCAATACCGTATTCCTAAAGATCTCCTACATCACATTGCAAGCTTACATGATTGTTAATATATATAGTATTAGATAATATTACAATTGTTCTTATTTCTTAGAGTGTGTTTGAGTTTATACATTAGCCCATGCCAATTAGATATTGTTGTTTTAGGTGGTGCGTTTGAGTTCAATCTCTAGACAGTGGACACTGAAATAGAAAAACAAAATAGAAGAATGTCTGGAACCTGAAATTTGATTTATTGTAATATCATCCTCATATGCATATGAATTAGGCTTTATAATGCATCTGTTTTGAGAGATAGTTCGGTAATTCTTGAGTATTTTTGGCTTATTATGTATCAGTCGTTCTTAAAACTTTATGTTTTTATTAAATTTTTATTTTTTAGGTACTTAATCATTAGGTTTTACTCTACACAGGCCTTATTTGAGGTGTTATTTTCCAAATACTCAAGCGATAATCTACGTCGTTGATTCAAGTGATACTGATAGGTTGGTGATAGCAAAATAGGAGTTCCATGCAATCCTAGATGTACACTTTTGGGTGTTAATATGTTAGAATTAAAAAGCAATTTGGCATTTGAATACCATTGGGTTTAGCTGAGTGGTGAATAACTTGGACTTGGAGGTTTACTTCCTTCTAGGTCCTTTGTTTAAATTCTCTTGGATGCTAATTCCTTAGGTCCATTGCCCACTGGTGTTAAAGCCAATGATTTACTCTGACTCGTGTAGGAAAACTTCTGAGGGCACAATGCATAAGTTTCGTGGGATTAGTTAGATACACAAGCCTGTGACACCCATGGTTACCCAAACAAAGGCTTTTGACTAAGTTAATTAATGAACTTGGTAAAATTATTTGTTGGTCTCCTTGTTTTTATTAGACGAGTTTGGTATTTTTTATCAAACATTTTGAAAAATAGATGAAGGTGGGTCTAATATGCAAATTCTTGGAAGTTTTGTCATGAGGAAAACTTCAACAAAATATTGGCCTTAGATTTTTGATGCTTTATTTCGATTCATGTATGGTCAATTTGTGCTTTACTAAAGTGGAAAGTAGAAACACAAGTCACTGGTCTCTGCAAGGTTGTAAACAACTCTCTCTTGACCTGTTTGTGTAGTTTAAGATTTTGGCTTCTCTATTCTCTTCAATCTCCCATACCACGTAAAAAATTATTGGTAGCAGGATGTCTACTCCACTTTTATACTAGTTTTGTTCATCTTACGTTTTCGTTATTAGTCTCATGAGATACAACCTCATTATTATAACAAATCCATTTTGATAATTTTGAGTCATTGGCAGGAAAAAGAGTTGAAGGGTGCAGTTGCCGTCATTTTTACAAACAAGTAGGTCAGTAGTGTATTGTAGTATCAATTTAGTAGAGAAAGTTTGGCTTCTTATTTTGTATATACGTAGAGGAGAGCTAATAGAATTGATGTGAGCCCTTGTTAAAAATCTTGAAATCTACCTCTTCATTCAATGATTAAGGATGTAAAATCTTAGAACGGTCATGTCATATATATGTTAGTTGCAAATCTTTGTTTTGTTTCTGCCCATTTATTCATTTCTTGATGCTAATTGGACTCTTTACATGCCACTGCAACATTATTTGTGTATTACTTGTCCTAAAATCTATTTAACATGAATTGAATTCGTTGCTTTACAATGAATTTTGATTTGGATATGGATTTTAATGGCTTGAATAAAAAGAATGTAGGCTAAGTCTTGCTTGTGTAACTGGGTTTTTGTTATCTTTTAATACATTTCTCTCTTTCTTATGTATATTATTCTCAATATGAGTTACAAATCATTGCATCTATACCTTAGTGTACGTGATTGAAGAATATGCTATTAATTTACCTTGTAGGCCTTATTTTCTTTCCTTTTACCTATTACACAACTAATAATAAGAGTTCACCTAGATAAGTTTTTTTGATAAATAAGGACACTACCAGTAGTGCAGTTCTGTGGCTAAAGAATTAAGTACTTTATTATCATTATTTAAGTTTTGTGTTTGCGTTGATGATGCTGCATATTGTTTCACACAGCTTCTCTACAACTTATTGATTTATCAACACCTAATTATTTTGCAACTATAGTTACCCATGCACTAGTTTACATTTTTATTTGAGTTTTCTTCTTGTCTTTTTAAATAACCATGTGTTCTGGTAGAGGTTATAGCTAATATTAAGCATCACTATTTTTTGTACTACGGTATGTTTTTTCTTCAAATTCCTTTTCTTCTTGCAAGTTATATTGTTATCCGTCGTGTGCACATTTTTTCCTTTGAAGTAGCACTAATGATGATCATTGTTTTTTTATTGGTTTCTTCCCTGTAAGAAGGCTTCTTATTCTCTGTTTGCTTCTATATTTTGAGCAATGATGTAGATAAGTAGTGTTGAGAGTTAGTGTGTAGCTTATTCAAGGTTTGTAAAAGCTTTCCTTTACATAAACCCTTTCATTTTGTAATTGCTTAAGAGTTTTTACTGTCAATAGCAATTGTACTTTCATCTTTTTTTGCTTTGCTTTTGACCTTTATCGGATTTAATTCTTTGAGTTGAATTTGTGGTCATGGAGAAGGTGGTGTTGGGGATTTATTTCTTGTTTTATTTTTGTTGGTTTTTTGGGGGTATTGTTAATTACGCATATGAAGGTTTATTCTTGGTTTTTCAAGTTATGAAAATGATTGTTTGAAGGAAACTGATGACTTTGCTGGATCTGTTTGACAATGGCTTTTAGTTTTAGAAGGTGTGATGTTCCACTTCAGGTATTTCATGTCGATTTCTACTTCATAACTTTATTGTGATCAATGCTGATATAATTAGAAATTGGATGTGATTGAGAATGGAAAAGAAACAAAAATGATGCAATTCAATTCCAACATAGTGGAATACCGATTCCATTCAACTGATGAGAAGCTAATTAGCCACTTCTTGAAAAACAAGTTGCTCGGCATTGACTCTCTTGTTAAATCCATCCCTGAAGTGGATTTCTACAAGTGGGAGCCTTGAGATTTGCCTTGTATGATCTTTTCTTACTATAATCTTATGTGGGTTTTCTTTATGTTTGTTGAATTTGTATGATAATCTGTGTTCTTGAATTAGCATGAAATTATATTTCTTCTCACTCCAGCATTATCTTAGATGATGAGTAGAGGTTTTCATTTGAATATTTGCTCGCTTGTGATTATTCATGTGTGTAAATTGTCATTGGAAGGGAGTTTTTACCTTTCGATGACAGTTTTATTTTTTAAATGTTTGGCCTCTTTTAATGATGGAGAAATTCCCGTCATCTAACATGTTTTTGCAGTACCTAAGAAGAAGGGGAATCCCCGTCATATAATACCATTTTGTGGCACCCTTTGTTGACGGGGATTCTCCGTCAACTAACTCCTTTTCATGACAGGCTTATTTTGACGGGGATTCTCCGTCATTGTACCCTCTTATAATGACGATTTTTTAAATGACTAAAGATGCCAACCCGATAGATGATAGTCGGTCAACCGTCAATATATGGTTATAATGACGGGTAAACCCCATTTTATAATAGTGGAGCATGAGGATGGTCTATCAGGCGGCGAAACATAGGAAGGTTCGTCTTGCAGCAAAGCATAGGAATGGTCCGTCCAAGGTCGGAGTTCTAGATTTCTAGTGGTTCTGCGAAGTTTTTCATTATAGGTTACATATGTTACTTTACTGATCTTGCTTCTTGTTTTTCGTAGGTATCGATTCTGTAATAAAGTAAAACCTTGAACTTCCAAATCTTGAAGAGATGAAGGAAATTAGGAAGAGGTAAGAGGTCGTGATTACCCTAGCTCGTGAGCGTGTACTTGCCCCCATTTCATTGTCGAGGCTTCCTGGTACCCGAACTTCACAAAGAAGAACCAACTGGCATTTGAGGTTGTCATCCTAATAGATGATGATGGAGTTGGATTTATAAATCTATTACTAGATCTAAGGGTGTCTTCAGTTTGCCCTGCGAGGCTTGCGTCGGTGGCATTGGCCTTCGATTTTTAGTACTCTTTGTTGCCAACTATGTCTATTGATTTTCACAATAAAGTATGTTATCCTGACTTAGCTTATTTTCCTAAGTATTAGAATTTTCTAGCCGTACCTTATTCGCACGACAGAGTGATACGGTGAGATAAAGAGAATTGTAAAAGTAATTTTTGTAAAGATTAATCTTTGCTCGGTCTATGCTTAGATTGTTCACCCATTTTATTTTTTTAGCACAATGATAGATCCCAGAAAATACCCGAAAACTAAAAATAATAAAAATATAAAAGAAATTTAGAATAATAAATAAATATTAAAATAATTTAGAAATTGAAAGTAGCCAAAATATTAAATTTCAACAATTTTCTCTTCCTGCTAAAAAATCACAAATCTCCCTACTTAATGAATGCATACACACAAAGTGAGGTCTAGATATATTTTTGATATTTGACAATGTGACATGCATTAACCGCTTCCCTAAAAAGTAAAATAAAAATCTGAAAATTTGTTTCCCTAATAGCAACCCCTAATCTTTTCTTATAAAAGAGAAGGGAATGGACAAAGAGAAGGGGTAGCCAAAAACTAAAGAGTGGAGAGAGTTTGCCACCGCTGCTTCCGGCACTGTCACCCGATTATCACCCTTCCAAATTTCAACCCGATCAGACGAGAGATAACTAAGATACAATCATTCAAAGTTTTGGCTCAAAAACTTCAACTCTTCCATTCTCCATTACTAACGAATTTTTTGATAAACGACCACCACCATTCAAACCCTCTTATTAAACTCAAACATTCTAACCTAATTTAAGGTCATAACAACCACCAACCATCTCTAGTAACCCAAAAAATCCCAAAATTCAAGAAACCAATAACTTTTCAACTTTCAATTGAATATATGGCTGTCTGGCAAGACCCACTTCAAATTGGTTCAAGGTTCTTTCATTTTCTTCATCATAACGATAACTCTCGTGATCTAATATGATTTTGTTAACATAAACCAATTTTTTAAAGTATTGTATGTATTATTATTTATTTAAATTTTCTTGTATATATGTATTTTTTCCTTATATTATATTCTCTATCTTTATGCTAACATATTAATAGATATATAAGGGTGATTTAAATATTTGTTAGTGTAAAATTTGATTATGAATGTTCACATGATTTTCATAAATTAATGTTTGAAAGACAGTTTAATATTTTTTTAACCTAAAAATCTGATGACAGTTTTTGATAATTTTGGTATGCCAATTTCTCGGACTACTAAGGTAAGGTGTTATTCTTGGATCCTAAGATAAATCCAATATTTTTTTTACATTCTAATTTTGAAATAAATTCAACGATGGACTTTGATACTTTTGGAATATGCATTTTCCAAACTACTGAGGTAAGAGATTATTTTTGAGATACCGAAGATAAATTTCAATTGTCTCAATACAACTCATTTATTGTCATATACTTGTTTTATTTTTGGCACAAGATTTGACTTAGTGGACATTTAAAAAATAATTTTTCAAAATTTCTTTAAGGACCATTTTTAAAATATTATCAATTGATAAATTTTGATAGCCGTTGTATAACAATTGTTGTAGAGTTATAATACTTTCCCTATACACAAATGACTGCTTAACAAACTCAGAGTTTTCGTGGAAAATAAATATTCTTCAAAATTGAGTGACTCATCAAGCTCTAAAATGATTGGTGATGACTCCAAATTTATTTTTCATGTGCTATTCTTGTTTAGTCCAAATATTTATTTTTTATTAATGTTGCTATTTTTTCCTTTTTACATGTACATATTTATTATTGTTATTCTTTAACTATCTCGCACACTTTTAACTATTTTCACACACCCTAGCCTCCGAATTTACCTTTAGGATTGATGAGAATGAGTAGTGGAATGTCTTCATTGAAAAATGTGTCAAAGTTCAACTTGTTCAGGATACCAATTGGGGGACCCTATTATTCCATCATTGAATAATAATGTAGACAGTCTGAGAGCCTTTTAAGAGTTTTAGTCTCTAAACACATATATCTAGACAACATTAAAGCCCATCCAATGGTCAATTGAAAATAAACAATAGGGCCGTCCAAATGCTAGGTAGGATGTGTTGGATAATTATGTGATACCTTTTATCTGTCATAATTTTTTTTATTTTGTCCTAATTGATTCATCATCATCATCACCATCACCATCATCCTCATAGTCATCATCGTCGCCATCATCATCGTCCTCATCATCATCCTCATAGTCATCGTCGTCGTCGTCATCATCATTTTTTTAGCATTTTAGCATATAATTAGATTACTTTCTCAGTGAGTAGAGTTAATTTTCTCTTCGTATATTTTTAGAATTGTCATTAACATCATCTATTGACATCGATTAAATTCATGATTTATATATAATTATCCATTTCATGGATCGTAAGTTCATCTTTTACTTCATACATTAAAGTTTCTTTCATTACTTCATGCATTGAAGTTTCTTTCATTATTTCATGCATTGTAGTTTCTTTCATTCTTCACGTAACTCACTAATCTAGTTTTTTTTTCGTTAAAAAAAGAAACTCATTGAGTGCACCTCCATCATCCTTATAACGTATGATCTCAAGGCTAGAATCATCGATGAGCAACAAAAAGAGTTATCACGAGAAGAAATGAGGTGAGAGATTAATGAGCTGAGGGATCTAATGGCTAGGTAACAAGAGCTTTTGCCACAACCAAGGTAATGCTAGTCCTGAAAATTCACTAAGAGCTCAATTGTCACAAGACCACCTTCCTAATAATACCCCACTTTATTCCCCTAGGTTCACCCTAATCCCTCAATATCATCAGGCATATCAATTTCAACATGCACCATCACTACTGGTGTAACTATCCCACATAAATTGAAACTACCTGAGTTATAGTAACATATGCCCAAAAAATCACCTTATTATATATAAGTGAAAGATGAATGCATGTACAGATGATGATAAGTTATTGATTCACTTTTTCAAAGATAACATGTAAGGGTTTCATCTCGTTTCTACATCTAGTTAGATAGTCAACACATTCAAAGGTGGAAATACTTAGCTGACACCTTCCTAAGACTGTACAAGTACAACATAGACTTAGTTGATCATTTAAATTTGCAAAGGATGGAGAAAAAATCCATTCAAAGCTTTAAAGAGTATGGACAAAGATGGAGGGAGTTAGCGGCTCAAGTGCAACCTGCCCTATCAGAAAAAATGACTGCAATGTTCATGAATACATTTGGTCTCCGTGATATGATATGATGACTAGATATCCTTAAAATAAAACATAGTTTTAAAAATGGTGGAATTTCATAATCCCCATTAGAAACATCTATCAAGCCTAAAGGCTTGATGAAAATGGAAAAAGAAGGAGATGCGCATGCAATCAATTATGAATATCACAAGATAGGATCTTTAACCATTTTACAAAATATAGTGAAGAGCTTCGATCTGCAACACCGTATGTGGCGTATACCTTGCATGTGTCATACAATTATCACTCTCACCAATCATCTTTTCATAATAACCCTAAAAATGGTTTGAGACAAAAATTCACCGGCAAGATGTTGTTCATAGAGATCAGAAATAAATATGAAGTAGAAATAATCAAAGATTCATTAAGTGTGGCGCAACTCCCATGTCTTTCACAAAACTTTTACAACAATCGATCTAGAATAATCAACTGGTGTCAATTACATATGATCTCATTCAGCCACCATATCCTAGGTGGTATAATCCTAGTGCTCATTGATATTATCATACTGGGGTAGTAGGTCATTCAACTGAAAATTGTGCGATATTAAAAAAATAGAATTCAATCACTAAACAAAGTTGGCTGGCTAAACTTCAAGAAAGCTTATGAAAACTCACATACTAGTTTTGAGTCTCAACCAAATCATGAGAATACCACTATAAAGTTTGTGGAGCATCTTTCTTCATGTGATAATGAAACAATTTCTTTTCATAGTTACAGTACATAAATGCTTCAATTAATCATTGTTACCTTGATCATGAGTTCAACAATTTAGATGTTACTGAGTTGTCAATGCTTCTTAGAGACTTTCAAGAGTGACGAGCTAATGTCAAATTCTTAAAGACTCTGTCAAATATCTAGCAAAAATTGTTGTCATGCACTTATTTCTTATCGTATTGCCTCATTTTTAGTCCTTTCCTGAGTACAATTATTGTTATGTTCAATTTGAGTTTCTGTTCAATTTGGAGTTAATAAACGCATCTCCATTTTACGTTCATTGATGTCAAACTCTTGCATCTCTCTCACTTCTTTCTTTTCACCCAACAATCCAACTCATAATAAGGAATGATGATTTTGAAAGTAAAAACATAAGCAATCTCATTTGTAGCTACGACAATCTCATTTTTAGTGAAGAGACAGATGAATGTGAAGTTACACTTTTGTCTATTGAATGTAGACACTACAAAAGAGATATTATTCTTAACTGAGGTCATGTTTTTTTTATTTGAATTTGATAGGATATGACGGAGAGACATTCCTTCTATTATCCCCAAACACTTATATCCCTTGCAAGCCTAATCGAGCCAAAATAAATGTGTTTCATGACATCCAGTCAATTATCTCACCCCACGTTAAGGGAATTTATACAAAATAGATTTTTTTTTTTGTAAAATTACATGTTATATAAATTGAAAAGTTTTTCAAACTGGGGAAAAAGAAAAAGACAATGGAAAAAAATCTGAAAAACAAAAGAAAAAAATATTGCTAATGCAAAAAAAAAAAGAATAAAAGAAAATATTTGTCAAGTGAGCTCTGCGATATCTTTATGAGTGCTCCTAAATATTAGGGCCAAATTGGTTAAAAAATTTCAAAGGCATTCCTCAAACTGCGATAATTATAAGAAAAAGTCCACGTCCTTATGCAATTCTTATACCATTTTGGTTTTTCAAGATAAAATTTAAAAGCCCATACTAGGGCAATCTTTATTTAGTAAAATCTTCAACAATTATCATTGGCTTGGACATATCATTTTCACGTGAGGGTTGAGCCATTTATATCATTTCTCTTTGGCAGCTTATAAACCCTAATCAACATTACAGTCTTCTCTAGACCAAGAAGATATATCTATATTAAGAGCGTGGCTTTAAATAAGTTAATAACTCAATATATATCTATCATGAACAGGACACAACCTTTAAAAAAAAGGAAAAAAAGGAAAAAGGAAAAAAAGGAAAAAGAAAAAAAAAGAATGATCACTCTGAGTATAGGAAAGCGAAGTTAGTTGAAATGATTTTAGTTTTCAAAAGAGGCGTCCTAAATACAAAAAAACGTCTTATTCCATAATTTATTTTCTCATAATCTCCTCAAATATTTGTTTATCACCATTTCTTGATCAATAAAAAGTCTTCCAGTCACAATATTCATTTTATCATTCTTAGTTTCTTCACGTCTTTCATCCACAACATTCAGAGCATGTGAATGACCTTTCAAATTACTCCTAAAATAATTTAGAAGCATAATTTTTTTAGTTGAAAAAAAGAAAAAATAACAAAGAAAAAGAGAATTGCAGTTCGAAGGAATGGTGAAAACTGAAAGGACGTAAAAAAAAGTAGGGTCGTAGCCAACACACGCACAATGGAAACTAAAAAAGGACGTGACATTTTACAAGATGGATCAAGATAAAATTTCCTTTTTCTCATTTGTCTTTGCCGTGGAAATAAAGTTGAAATATTGGAGCATGATCTGGTGAAAAGATGAAAAGTTGCAGTCATGATGAAAATCTGAAAATCGCACCATAGTCAAGAGGGTAGGATTGGTTACAAGGCAGTATGCCTATAGTGAAAGCTCAAAAGTATGATATTGAGTATTTTACACAATTGGATGTGAAGAAAAGAAGTAAAGTAAGAAAAATCATTTGTTTATCTTTGCCATTTATAAAAAGCTTAATATTGGGGCATGAGCCAGTATAAAAGAATGCATCGTGTTCTCGATAATATGTTAGTCATCTCATTGTCAATCCATGATCCTAGGCCAAATCGACTATTTTGAAGGATGGTAGAGATAACAACAATGACATAATAGAAAAACCATGAATCACATTCCCTATTCATGCACTGCATTACTTACTTTGATAAAGTGCAATTGCATAAATCATTTAAGAAATTCCTTTTAAGGTCTAGAAGACTCACTACAATAGTTAAAACCTGCATTGATCCAACTCTTGCTAAAATATGAAGCTTGCATAAATATGGTCGGACACTTTTTAAATCCCTTCAGTTAAATCAAACCCAAATCGAGTCGAGGTCAAAACATGTCTCAATTAAGTCCGTTTCATTGGAAATATCTTCACTTAAATCAAACCTAAATTAAGTCCATTTGATTTCAAACATCTTTGATTAAATCAAACCCAAATTGAATCGAGATCAAAGTCCGTAACTATCTAGGTTCATTTCATTTCAATCATTTTTGGTTAAATAAAACCTGAATTGATTCGTGGCCGAAGCCTGTGTCTATCCAGGTTTGTTTCATTTCAACTATCATCAGTTAAATCAAACTTGAATTGAGTCAAGATCGAAGTCTATGTCTATCCAACTCGGTTTCCATTTCAAAAAACTTGTTCATTTAAATCGAACTCGAACTAAGCTGAGGTCGAAGCCTGTGCCTATTCAGATCTACTTCATTCCAAATATCTTCAGTTAAACTGAACGCATATTGTGTCGATGTCAAAGCATGTATCTATCCATGCCTGTTACATTTAAAATAGCTTCAGTTAAATCGAACTTGAACTAAGTCGAGGTCAAAGCCTGTGCCTATCAAAGTTCATTTTCATTCCTTATATCTTTGGTTAAATCGAAACCAAATTGAGTTGACGTCGAAGCCTAAATCTATCCAGATTAGTTTCATTTTAAATATCTTCGGTTAAAATCGAATCCAAATTGAGTTGAGGTCAAAGCTTGTGTCTATCCAGGTTTGTTTCCATTCCAAATATCTTCGGTTAAATCATATTTGAATCGAGTTAAGGTTGAAGCCTCTATCTATCCATGTCGGTTTCATTTCAAATTCTTTGATTAAATTGAACCTGGATTTAGTCGTGGTCGAAGCCTGTATCTACACAGGTATGTTTTATTTGAATATCTTCGATAAAATTGAACTCGATTTGACTCGAGGTCAAAGCCTTTGTTTATCCATGTCCTATTCATTTCAAATATCTCAAGTTAAATCGAACCGGAATCGAGTCGAAATCGAAGCCTATGTTTATCCAGGTCTATATTCATTTCAATTCTGTTTGATTAAATCAAACTTTAATTGAGTCGAGGTCGAAATCAATGTCTATCAAGTTCTGTTTCATTTTAAAATCAAACTCAAGAATCTGTTTTTATTTTATTTTTAACTCTTTTTGTGGGGATAACCCGTGTTTCAAAATTGTACATAAGTAGCATATGACCCAGTTGTTATTGTTCAAGTTCATATATTTTGTTGTAAAAAATTACTATTATTTTGTTGTAAAAATCATGCCAGGCTCGTCCAACCTTTTGCGTTCTCTTTTTTGTTTTGGCGTTCTTTTATGTGGATGTAGTACATGTAATTCACTTTTTCAATATCTTTCTCATTGTTATTGTAAAATTCTCAGTAATATCAAAAGTTTAAATTGGCGCCCGGTTAAGTCAAATTTTTTTATTTGATAAAAATTTCTTAATAACTAAATTGATTTTATTAAGTTATTTTATTTCTATCTACACTGTATTTTCAATATATTTTATTTGATAAAAAATTCTTAATAACTATATTGCTTTTATTAAGTTATTTTATTTCTATCCACACTGTATTTTCAATATATTTCGAGCACATGTTATGAATATTGTAATTATTATCCCCATACGATGTCATAAAAAGCATCTTCAAACAAAAAATTTTAGAAAACAATAGAATATATAAAAAATGAAAAATGTGTAATTAGTTTTAATATTGCATTACGAAAGTTATCCAAAAACCATATATGTGTGTGTATATATATATATATATTGCAATCTATATATAAAAGCCACATGTTAGTGTCGCAACGTGCGTGCGACGTGAAACGACGATCGAAAATAAAAATTTTGAAAATATGTGGAGTCGCCACCAATCAAATTAGGGTATAAGGTCACCCATTTCTTAAAAAAAGTGGTCTTCGAAAAAAATTAGTTTAGAAATCATTTGTATGTGAGAAAGATAGTAGCAACCCACCACAACACATGTTATTAAAATAGTTATCAAAATTTATCAAATGTTATATTTTAAAAAAAGGTACTAAGAAAATATTCTAGAACATTATTTTTACGAGTCCCATAATGTATTATCTTGTATCAAAGATGAAATAAATTTTGTCACGTTAATGAGTGGTACGGAGACCATTGCCAAGATTTTATTTTCTATNTATATATATATATATATATATATATATATACAAAATGGTCTGGATCATATTGTGCACTCTCGCCGGCTGTGAGGGTTGATATGGGAGATTGATGGTTGCATTAGCTTCATTTCCTATTTCCTGTACAGCATGCGACCTAGTGCGAGACATCTTCGATTATAACCTCAAGTGGAATTCTTCAGCTCTCAATAAAAGTACCAAAATGTAGGGGGAAAATTTCTCACACCCAAACAATAAAAGTGAGAGAGAGAGAGAGAATTCTAAAGAATATTGAGTCATTTTTGGGCATAGTGGGGAGCGGGTCAAAGTTTCCAGATCTGCTACTCCTCCCGCTCCCAACTTCCTCATCTCAAGCATTTTCTACTCGAACATCTTCTCAACTACCTGATCTATGATTGGTTGAGCGGGCGCATTCTCATATGTTACTCCCTTTCATTTGTCACGTCAAAAGGGTTCCGTTTCTTTGCGACGGGCGTTGTGGCTAGCTACCAACCTCAATCAATGTTGTCCCCGCTCTCTTTGTTTTCATTTTGGTTTTTCGCTTCCAGTTCCCGCACCACATTCCTCTAGCTAACTTATGCTCTCGTCTCTGCAATCTCCCATTGTAACGTGACAATATGCTCTCATACAGTTTGCCATGTATTTCGCAGTGCTTCATTGTTAGGACTCTCCATACCCTGCATCCTAGTTAGTGGTCTGGATCATATTGTGCACTCTGTCGACTATGTGGGTTGATCTGGGGGATTGGTGTTGCATTAGTGTCATTTCCTCTTTCCCATATAGCATGCGACTTTGTGCGAGACATCTTTGATTATAAACTCAAGTGGAATTCTTCAGCTCAAGTGCACCAAAATGTAGGGGGAATTTCTCACACCAAAGAATAAACTGAACAATAAAAATGAGAGAGAGAAAGAGAGAAAATTCTCGAGAATATTGAGTAATTGCTTGAATCATTTTGAATTAATTGATTTACAATTGACATATATTTATAGGCTCCCAATCAGTTACAAAATTCAACTGAATCCCTTAAAATACAAAGAATAAATGAAATATTCCTCCAAAGTTAAGCTTACCATATCAGATTTAATTTATCGAGAATAAAGAATTGGACTTCCAAAATCTCTAAACCCTATCATTGGGATTTAAAAAAAATTATAATATTATGTTTTACATAACAAATAACAATTGAAGTAGAGTACTAATTAAATTATTGAAAAAAAAAACAATTTCCTTTCGCAATAATGAATTATTTTTTGGGCAAACTACAGTTTTCCTTTGCAGTTTGGTATAGTTTTCATTTCAGACCTTACACTTTAAAAATTTATAAAGTAAACCCTACAATTACCTTTTGCATTCATGTTAGACCTTTCGTAGCACCTCCGCTTAAAAATAATAATGGTCTTTCACGGTATGCCTACGTGGCAAGTAGTTTAGCTCTACATTAGTTTTTTAATTTAATCAGCTGTAATGTGGGATAAAATCCCCAAAATACCCTTAATTCTCCAATTTCTTTCTTCTTCCTCCTCCCTCGTTCACGAAAATGTCTACTATTTTTTTGTAGAGTTCTTCTTCCTCCTCTGCTCCATTTTTGCAGAGTTCTTCTTCCTCTTCGTTCGTGAGTACCCGAGTTTGAAGTGTCCACAACAAGAGAATGAGTAAGTGAAATATACATTTTTTTGAAAGTCCACTTAAAATTTCATACATATTATTTAACTGTGTTTTTGCATTTCATGTGTTTTGTAGGTTTGATTGTGGGGTATTTACTCTTAAGTTTGTCGAAGCCCTCGCCTATGGGAAGAACCTTCAAGAAATAACGCAACAACAAATGACAAAATATCAAAAAGGAATTGCAATTGAGTTATTTGCACATGGCAATGTTGTACCAAAATAATATGGATATATTTTATGGATTTGTAATTGTGAATTATAGATTATATAAATGTACTTGTGTTTGTTATTTAATAATGTCATAAAATTTAATTAACATGCATAAATCCTACATGAAAGAGTTACACCGAAAGAGTACCAAATAAGTAGAAATGCTCATTCATAGTTAATCCATATTGTGACATCAGTTACACCGAAAGAGTACCAAATAAGTTGACTACTACATAATGTCATGAATACACCTAGATAAACATACAAACTTTAGCCTAATTTACATAAACCATTACTCATCTTCTTTAGGGCATCCTATTAATAACATAAACGCAATTACAATCCATGATAATACTAGAACCAACCAGATCCTCTTCATTTTGGACTGATATTGTTCATTCAACAATTTGAAAATTTTCTTCAAAGGCTTAATCCTTTCCTTTGAATTTGGTAAATCATCTTCTCACCAAGCAAAATATCCATAACCTAGATCATCCCCACCCTAATGGTAAAATAACATAATATTAGATAGATATTCCAAACGTTTAGTAAAACCATAAAATATTATAGCATAGGCTCACCAAGTATGCATAACAACCAAAACATTTCCTCACTGGGTTTGTTTGTGTCCATGATGTTCTAATCTGAGCAGCAACTCCACAATAGCATAGTGGTAGTCGTCGGCGTCCATGTGAAATGGATTTCGTTGAGGTTGAAGAAGCCATACCAAAAATCTAGTACATTTATAACCCCAACTAAAATAAATAGTATGAGAAATTAGCAAACGTTTACCCTAATCTTGAACTAAAAAATTTATCCTAAATCTCGATGACATCCTAATTCATTTACCCTAATATCTCAATTTTAGAATCACTAATCACTAAAACAGATAGGACGAAATTCACCTTGCAAAAGAAGATTTCAAAAGAAATCCAAAAAAGATTTCACTAGGAATCTCCTATGAGAAAATCCTATGAAAGTTTCAAAAGATGAAAACTTTAACCAGACAGAACTTGCAAAGAGGAAGAAGAACTCGGGTCTACTCGCGAACGAAGAGGAAGAAGAAATCAAGTCTGCTCGTGAGTGAAGAGGACAATCTTTATGAAAGGTTTCATTATTTCAATGTACAAGGAGCGTTGATATGGCATGTTCATGGAGTTATAAATATGATTACACTGGCCAATTAAATCAAGCTCAACCGCAATCCAATGACTACAGTTCACATTCTTTAGAAAGATGACCTTATCTTACTGTTCCCATCTCCTTCCAAAATTCATCTTTCAAGCCGAGGATCAGGTACCGGAGCTGATCATCAACGTCAATATCCCAGCCTGCGGGATCCTTCTTAAACTCTGCCATTCGGCCAGACATGTTCTATTGTAATGTGACGAGAAAAAATTTAAATCCTAAACGTCAATAAAAAATGGTCATGAAGACTACACCAGATGATCTATCAAAATTTTAATCTGAGAAATTATGAAGGAAATGTCTGATTGTATGGACAAAATCTTCTTATGCATTAAAGTGATATTTTGTTCCATTTCAATAAGACATTTCCTCACCCAATCTTCATGTCCACTGAACTTTTTGGACACAACCTTTTTCTCCTCTATTTTTTCAATGGCCTATCCGGACATCTTCGTCTCATTTTTCTCCTTTTCCTTTTCAATGGCCTCCTCCTCCTCATTAACCTCATATTCTACTGGAAATGGTGATGGAAGAGGCGTCGACTAAAAAACATGTAATATTAGACAGACAAGACAGAAAAAATGTGACTACACGATGGTTACACGGACCTTGTGTAATCATCGTGTAGATTACATGATGGTTACATGGCTCTTGTGTAGTCATTGTCTAGACTACAAAATGGTTACATGGACCTCGTGTAGACTACACGATGACTACATGAGACCAGTACAACCATCATGTAGACTACACGATGACTATACGAGGTCCTTGTAATCATCGTGCAGTCTACATGATGACTACACAAAGTTCATGTTCAAGAAGAAAAATGGTAGAACATTATTTTGAACATACCTTCTCTCTAACTAGTGATCTCCAGAAAGTTTTTTCTTCTTCCTCCTCAGTAGGGACCAATGAAAGATCTGTCAACTAAAAGTGCAAGAAATATAAATCAGTATATATGAAAGTAATATAAATTAACTTGTCAACATAATTCACCAACATATATTCTTCTTCAAAAATATTTATTTATGAATATTCTCAGTTGGTACTATCGTGGTCGGACACCACTTGAGAATTCTTGGCCCCTTGGTTAAAACATGATTACCATAAAAACTACCCACCAAGGGGATAGTTTCAAATACCATGCCTATTTAAATAAAAGAGAGTAATTCAGTATTCAGCACATAAATAATTCAATACATCACGACATAGAATTAAATAAATTGTACCTGGAGGGTAAATGAACATCTATTGAGTGAATACCCTTGAACAGCAGCGGAGAATTTCTGTGTTTTTTTATTTATTCTTGATCTTTAAGATCACCAAGAACAACCTAACTAATAATGATTTCATTGTTTTAGGGGACGAGAGCTCCTCACGGATATTGGTTGAACACTTCAAGGTCGTCAACCAAAACCAGTCATCTCTTCTCAATTAGGGTATGGTTCTCCTTCCCCAACACAAAGTGTTCTAGAAAATACATCAGAGCCATATTGACCCCATCAAAATCTGACTTAAATTCAGACTGTTTAAATTTCTCCTCCAACTCAGCCATGGTTATTGATTGGGATTTGGGAAAGTATAGATCAGAGAGTCTGTTGGGCCACATGTCTTCTTCTCATCCCAGGCTTCAAGGAACTTTAATCCGGTCATCAACAAGAAATCCTTCTTGTAGAAGCATAGTGATTCCTCGTTAACAAAAAAACCAGATTTCCTCCTCAGATGGAGTGTCATTGATATATTCAGCCTCCCTGACCAACAACTGGTGGCAGACAGTTGCTGTAAACTTCAGAGCTGGGAGATCAAGGAAATGACCAAAGCATGTCTCCCTAAATAGGGAGAGTTGAGGAGCTGTCAGCTTGGTCTTGATAACCTCTATGCAGTGGGTATTACAGTTTGCATTGACCCTTACTTTTGGAATTGTGTTAACGTCATGGACGTATCTTAGTTGCATATTTGATGAAGCACATGTTAAATATTCAAGGAAAACATAAGATCAGAAAATGTACACAATGCTCGTGTAGGCTACACGAGGGGTACACGATCCTGATATATTCCTCATGTAGCCTACATGAGGCTTACACGACCCTCGTGTAGTCCTCATGTAGCCTACACGAGGCTTGTTCAACCGTCATGTAGTCCTCGTGTAGCCTGCACGACCCTCGTGTAGTCCTCTTGTATCCTATACGAGGCTTACACGACCCTAGTGTAACTCGTAAAATAGACACCCACCAATACCAACACCTCAGAAACCCAAAAAACAACACTCAAAAATCCAGACAAAAAAATATTAGAAACTAAAAAAAATCAACCTTGTTGTGATTTGGAAATCCACAAAAGACAGAAACGTATAAATCTAGAAAAAAAACCCCTAAAAACTCAGAAAAATTACCTCAGAAACTCAGAAAAAACATCTCAGAATCCAGAACAAAAACTCAGGAACCTGAAAACTTACCTTGTTATTTTTCCTTGTTGTGGGAAACTAAGTCTCAAGGATTTGCAGAGAGGGAGAGATAATAACAGTAAGACGAAGGGTGGGGTTTCGTGTAATCATCTTTCTTTTTTCAAGCCGTCGTTTGGAATTCGTGAAAGGGATTTTTGGTAACATCATAAGCTGATTTTGAATTGAATGTGGGCTAGGGGTCAGGGTAAGCGAAAATTAATGTAAGTTTCCATTTGTGCAAAATAATTAGTGTAGGGGTCTACTTTAGCAAAAAACCCTTGTTCTGGTGCCTTATCCCCATAAAATTTAGACTTATCTTAGCGTTTTGAGAGAAAATGCCCTCGTCTTGTGTAATAAAAGCACATATTTGTTGTAGTGCGATAAACTCAATACATATTTGAGATTCCTCACATACATTTGAGGTATCCATAATACATACCACCTTCTTGCCACACAATTTCCCCCCAAACATCATCTTACTTCTTAGTACATTCTGCGATGATGATAATCTAAACCAGACAAAATAATCAAAGAAAAATAATAAAGAAGAAGATAATATGGATGTGAAATTGATAATTTGGACTAGATTCCAACATAAAAAAGCCACGAATATCGTCTAATGTGATGAAGTAATCTTTTTTTTTTGTATTTTTGACAGGTCACTCTTCAATGCCAGGGTACTTTTTTTTATAGCATGATACAAGGGTTTTTGTTGAACCCGAAAACACATTTTTGAACTTTTCAATACTTTTGTTAAATCACAAAAACACTTGTTGGACCCCCATTTGTCTAACTTCAGAAGACATTAGTTGAATCTCAGAACACATTTGTTGAACCCTATAGTATTAACGTGGGGAAAACAATTCAGATATTGAAGAATTTTCATTTTTGAAACTATAACGAGATAATACTTTAAAATCAAGGAAAATATTTCAATGTCGAGGCTGTCCTCAATGGTCTAGAACACGATCACTCCTCCCATTTGCATATCCAAGAAGAGACGTCGTCCAGACTTTCAGTGAAACAGAAATCTATGGTCATCAACCAACATAAAAAGGAGGCATATGGAAAGTTCTCGCAGAGTTCAAAGGCATAAATAATAGTCTATATGGCAATCAAGTACAGAACAAAAGGAAAACTCTATGGTATTTACTAATACAGACAAACTATCAAGCTCAATCATGCCATGCTATATGCAATCACGCCAAGTAATGAAACGAAACAAATGAAGCATGACAAAGTCATGCCCCGATCAGACGGAGGCTCTCATAAAAATATTTGAGTTAAAACCAAGCTCCAAACACCCACATAGACCCATCTTCTTATTCCCATCAACTAAAGACCCATACATGGATCCACTATATTCAAGTTATAGTTCCACGTCCAAGCCAAAGCTTCATTTCCATGCCATGTTTTTATCACATATTTCATCCCGTCTAGCACCTCCCTTAACAATTCCAAAGACCAACAAGTGCAACATTAAAGCGAAAACATTCATTAGATGCTAATTGATCCAGACATGAAGCCTGTGCCACAAATATTCAAATAATGGTTCCGTATCTAGAGGAAAAACTCTCGCCAAAATTTAAGTACCACTACAAATTGCAAACTCATAGAGAAGGCTTAACCATCAAACTTTCTAAATACATGGCCATCATATAAGCATCCTGGAATGGCCAACAAAATACATGTTAGAAATATCCAAACACAGTCAACAAAGGCCTACCCAAGCACAATAAGCACCCAAGAGACATCCAAAATGTATAACGCATTCTTCCCTTCCCTCATTGATTCCTAAATGACTCTTAAACAGAAGTGGCACGTGGATAAAGTCCCTCTTACAATGTAAAGACACAAAATATTATCTGGACGAAGCGATTATGCTTCGGTTGTAGCATCCAGACCAAGATCCTAAGTGTGATCAAAAGGAGTCTCTGTAAATGTCGCTTGGCACTCCTCTAAAGCAAACTCATTGTTAAGGCGGAATAAATGATTGTTGAAAATGTGAAACCAAGAAAGGCCTAGAACAAAATCACTCCTCCCATTTGCATGACCAAGAAGTGAAGCCATCCATACATTCAGTGAAACAGAAATCTATGGTCATCTACCAACAGAAAAAGAGACATACGAAAGTTTCTTGACGGTTCAAAGGAAATCACATCATGCAATGAAACGAAATAGATGAAGGTCGACAAAGTCACGACACGTTCATATGGAGGCTGATGTAAAACTATTTGAGTTAAAACCAAGCTCCAAGCACCCATATAAACACATCTTCTTATTCCCATCAACTGGGAACCCATGCATAAATCTTCTATATTCAAGCTATACCTTCACATCCAAGCCAAAGCTTCATTTCCAAGCCATGTTTTTATCACATATTTCATGCCGTCAAGCAACTCATATATATGGTACATGAATAACATGATTCTTTTTTTTAATATTATTGAAAAACATATTGAGACTTTCTATCTTCTTTTATCATTTCCAACCTAATACCTCTACACTTTACTTAAATTTAGAATTAATAATATAATGTTTTGACTCAATTTCCAATTATATTTATCCTACAATTTTTTAGTTTTATAAATTTATAGATTCTTAATATAATACTTACGAATTATAAATATATAGATATACATACTAAACTAATAAGTTAAATAATTATTTTTAGTAGTTTAATCTAAAGTAAGAAAAATATAAGAAAAATGTTTAAAGTGTTATTAAATGTGATTGTCGCTATTTTGCTAGAAATATAATTTTGACTATTTGCTAGAAATTATAAAAAATTTACGGCAGTGACACCCACGAGTCATCACGTAATGGTCATTACATCTGATTTTCATGACACATGATCACGACGCGATACAGATCCGGACCGCAGTTTAAAATCATGATCCAGATATATCCTAAACGCAGTACAATTGGGATAGGCTAGGCCCACTTGCTTACCCCCTCGAAAAACGTCACTAACAGCTATTCAACAATAACAGAGAGACTTGAGGAAGGAGGGGTTAGAGTCAGTTTTATGGTGGAAGGAAAAAAAGGGGTTGCTGATTTTGGTGGGGAAAAGAAGATAGAAAACGCATGCTTGTGTATACTTCCCTGATTCTCCTTCGCCTCCTCTTCTTGTTTTCGTTTTCTACAGCCATCTCATTCCTTCGTCTATTTGAGTCTGGAAGAAACTAATGCAGAAAAGAAAATACAAAAAGTTGCAGAGAAAGGAAGGAAGGCGAGAGAGAAGGAGAGGGAAGAGAGAGAGGACCACGTGGATGGTGAGAGAAAGGAGACCACACGGACAGTGAGAGGGGACATACAAGGATTTTTAACTTTTGACGGTTGTTTTAAAAAACGATGATTAAATACGGTGGTTTTAAACTTGATTCTAAAAGTATCCTACTTTTAGACATGTCACACAAAAAATGATTTCGCGTAGAAGTGATCTTGTTAATTTGATGAGTGGGATAAGTGAAAAATAGGGGTATTTTTGCTACTGATTTAGTGTGAAGTCACGAGATACGATTTTAAGTGAGAGGCCAGTGAAATCGTCTTTTGCAAAGATGATTTCAATAACAAAGGAAGTCGTCATTGTAAAAGACGGTTTCAATAGACTTAAAACCCTATACTTTTAGACTCCACGAAATCATCTTTTGTAAAGTACCGTAATACCATAATTTTGAAATTAAGTTCAAAATTATCTTATTTTAAATAATTTTTTTAGTATTGTACATAAATTGGCTAGTGGTCTAAACTAAAGTAAAAATAGCTTAGATTGAAACTAATGCAAAAAATAGTCACTTGGGCGTTGGCCCACTATTTTAATTACTAGTCTGTTACCGTTTTACCCTTGATTTCACCTTCTTTGCATGAAAGAAGTTGAGCTTTGTCTCTCTCATGAAATTCTAATTGATTTTTAGTTACAATTTCTTGCAGATTGCTGAGATTTCTTGACATCCTTTATTGCCGATGTTGGTGATGGAGTTACTAACTTTTTGTAAATCTCAAAACTATCTTCAGGGTTTTCAAAATTAGAAGCCAGGTTTCTTAGTCTTTGACTTGTTCTTTTTGGTCGTGCCTGCATATAATAATAAAATTAATATGGTTAATAACATATGAAACAAATTTCTATGTAGACATAATATATATATACACACCTTTTAGAAGCCTTCTCCTCCAACACATTGACGTGTGTGCTTGGAAATTGTTTTGCCTTTATTATTATTGCTATACTTTTTGCTTTTAGGTGCCTTTTTCCCTTATCCCTGTATTCAAATAACAATAGATAATAAGTTATCTGAAACTTTTATAATTTGAGTGTTTTTATAGTTTATTGCATATTAACTAATTATAAAACTAAGTATATGATATATGTTTTACACTAAATATTTGAAAGTCACAATAACAACAGTAAACATCAACATTATAAACAACAAATGTTGTACTTGGCTAAGTTTATACATAAAACAGTAATAATTCTTATAACACATCCATTAAACTTACAATAAGCATTGTTTAGTAAATTACAACCTCTGTTTATACAATAGTTTATTATATACAACTTGTTTCTCTGTGGAATTCGGTTCATAATAAACATTGTTTCTTATCAGTTTACCAACATCTCTCTGAATCAGTTTATAATTAGTTTACAATCAATTAATAATCACTTTATACTGCTTTAAACATTCAGAAATAGCAGCGAATGAAATATCAATATCGAACGAAAACAGAATCTAACACAGCAGAAAACAGAATCTAACACAGCAGAAAACATATTATCGAACGAAAAATAGCAACGTCCAAAATATCAAACGGAAATAAAAATAAAATGTCAATGTCTAATCCACAGCAAACTGAATTTGTAATCAATATAATAAAATTTTCGTGCACGTAGAATGTTTCATCAAAAGTAGAATGAGAATGCATGAATCTATATGAATCTGTAGGAAAAATACCTCTCAGTGATAGTTGTCTTCTTTTTAGTCTTCATATTTTCTTTGTACTTTGCAAAAATAGTACAATCGTATACCCTAAATTTTATTAGAAAAAATGCTTGTTTTTTTTTATGATCAATCACAAGATTTCTAGTGTTCTTGATGCTTTCTTCTCGGAGAATTTCTGAGTTTTCAAACCTTAAAAAATCGTCAGAATACCTAGGATTTTTGTTTGTAGAGACCATAGATCTTATTTGATAGAGAAGTTGTAGAAGTATATTTTCTACATACCTATGTTTATGCTAGTATTTCAGAGTAGAGAAACGTTTGTTGGAGGAGTTGTAAGGGCAGTTTTTTACAAATTTTCTGGAAGAAGAAAGAAAGATGCGCGGTTTTTGAATTTTGGAGAAGGGAGCAGTTTTCGTGTATTAAATGAGCAGGTGAACGTGTTTAATGAGAAGAGAGGGCATAAGTGTAATTTCATATATTCTTTAATGTTATGAGCTTACGTTATCTTAGCTTAAAATGTTGTATTTTTCTCTATTTTGAAGCTTTCTTCTTTTTATTTTCTTTTATTCTAAACTTTCACCCGCACACATAGATCTTTTCCTTCTTTCTTCTTTTTATTTTCTTTTATTCTAAACTTTCACCCGCACACATAGATCTTTTCCTTCTATTAACCCTCCAATTTCATCCTTTCCCAAACAAATATACCCACACCTCTCTAATGTCCCTTCCATTTACCAACCGATACTCATATTAATATATATGCCACTCTTTTCTGTTCTCTCATTAAGTTTGCATTTATTTCACTGAAACATTGTGTCTCATAATGTACTAATTACTATAGATACTCCTTTTATTGGGTTTTTTCTGCAAGAATGTCTCGTTGACAGGTAATTGGTAAATTGTGTTTTTCCTTTACATTCCTCAAGTTTCACTTCCTATCTATTAGCCTTTGATTTGTGTAAATACTTGAAAATACCCGGTTACCTTTGTTCCAGATCTAAGATTTTCAAACCAGGCCTGATATGTAGAGGGAGTCGTCTAGTCCACTTTAAAACGTGGAGGTTTAACGTAGAGAAAATGTTAAGAATCTTTAGTGAGCATAGAAGGTACAACCATTGATATAGCACCTCCTTGAGATTGCCAATGGGTGGTAGTAATGATAACCTGTGGTAATTATGAAACTCTATGTGTGTAGTGCTCGACGAATGAGAGGGAGAGAGATAGAAAAAATATACTATAGTGAGTGTGCTCAAGAATATGTGTAACCTCCCCAATAGGAGTGTCAAATCCCCTTTATATAGTGCCGATATAGGGTAGCGTATGGAACACTAAGGAGGTCATAACGACAAATATACATGACGAGCCTTATCTTAATCCTACCAAGTCATATGCATCTTAAACGTTCCCAAGGTGGTAAAGTTCATACTAGTCTTGTCACTTGACTCGATAATCGTGGATACCCATAGAAGATGTACTAGATGGAGGAAGATCCCCATGGCAAGGCAGTCCCATGGCATAGCAGGCCCATGTCAGCAGTACTTACATCTATATTAGCCCTATGTACAAGTTCAAATATGTATTAGTTGAACTTGTACATAATATCTAAGTATGTTATAATCTTACTTGATGAAGCACTAACTGTGATAGCGGGCGTTACTTTACTGAATCTCGTGCAAGGTCAGTCTTTTGTCAAAGAAGAATATTTTGCTTGTGATGATATTTCCTGCAGAATTGCTCGTTGCAGAGTGTATATCATATATATATATATATATATATATATATATATATATATATATTTATACACACTTGGCATTAGTACAAGAAAAACATATCAAATGCAAGTTATTGATGTTTCTTTAGGCATTCATATATCACATCAATAAATGGAGCTAAACGGGCAGATGTCATGCTTATCATGTCCGTATACATCGGATTCTTAAGGTTGCATTCATATTTAGTACTAAAAATAATTTTCCAGTGTCACCGAATGAATAGACCGTCACTTTTAATGTTGATAGTTTGGTCAATAACAATCAGGACATCAGCACCTTGGGGGTTTGTCACCATCAAGTTGCGTTAAGATAAAAATCTTATATTTGCTAGTAGCTTATTGAGAAAGAAAAACATCCACATTTAGGCAACGTTATCTCAGTTACATGCTGCATATCTACCTCAGTTGTTCCCGCCCATGCAGGTCATAGGAACATATCATTATTATTTGTATTTTTAATATATATAACATTTACATAAATATTCTCATATGGCCCCATATACAAGTCTAAAATATTGTTTCAGTTTTGTTATATTTCATATGTCGTACTTTGATGACGTGTGATGTGGTCACCCTGAACTCTAGCCCTTATTCTTAAGGTGAAATTATCTCAATGGGATATTTACTTGTGGGGGCCTTTTGATGTTATTCGATGACCCTAAGGAACTGACAAAAGGGAGAACTCATGAAAGAGGAGTATGGTCATCGGGGAACTTATCAAGGAAGGGCTCAATGGTGAACATGCATACAGGTAGCATGTCATAGGTACTTGATAGGAGACATGAGATTTCAAAGCAAGATGTTAGTGCAAACAAATGAATATAATCATAATAGATGTAATTATATATGGCATGCCAGCAATGTAGTCTCAGGTACCCATATATCATGATGATAGATAAAGTACGCGCATGATGCAACCGCGTTGTCTAGATGTAGATAACGCATGATGATATGTTCATATTCAAATCAGATAACGAAATTTGAGATCTTTCACATAAGTATGTATATATGATATGAATTATAATAACCACGGTGACATGACTTATCAAAGTCATAGTTGATCATAGTAGCATAAGTATGACTTTAAAGATAAATGATTGACCAGAAATGACTGTCATGTTTCATCTTACCCAAGTAGCGAGAAAACAACTAAGGCACCCTCCTTGATGGTTTGTCGCCATCAGACGTGCTTAGCTACTATACATGTGAGCAGAATGCTTTGCTCATAATGTGTTCTACAAGAAAAAATGCACACTTGAAAAATCTACCTCAGTATCATATCTACGTGTACCTGCATCAATATCACATCTACTCGTACCTGTATCAACATCACATATGAGCGTATCTTCCTCATTACATTTAGGCCTACTAGTAAAAAAGCACATGTTTTATACGTGTTAAAAAAATTTAAAAATGTACAATACAATTTAAAATTAGTATTAACGTTGAAATAAATACATTAACTTTGAAAAATTTTGTAAATATAAAATAAATGTAAAATAAATAATAGTAAAAAAGTTATTTTCTCATATATAAAATTAAAATATTGTAGATAAAATGAATATTGATAAGTCATACATCACTTAAAGATTATAAATTATCTACTAAGAATTTTTGAAATTAAAAAATATATATTCCTAGCAAATGTATATCATAAGATGAGATAAAAATGATAAAAAAATTAAGAAGATAAAATATTATCTTACAAACCATATTTTGCTATGGATAATGGACATTGTACATTGTTATATTTAGTATAAAACTAACATTGAAAAATGTAACAACTACTAATGTGAATTCATTATATATCATCTCAAAAAATTGATGCAAATAGACAATATAACACATCATTATTGACTAAAATAATGTTTATTATATATAGATTTTGAAGTTTATCTATACAGACTTTCGAATTCCTAATAAGTAAAAATATAATAACATAAACTATTGAGTTTTATAAAATATTAATATACAAATTATCAATGAAAAACTATAAATGAGGAATAAATAAAAATACCCAATCTCATTATATATAGTGGGGCTTAGAGGGTAAAAATGAATCAAACGTGTATTCTCTTTAAGCATTTTTTAATATAGTAAGATTTGCATCGGTGTCACATCTGGGTGTATCTACCTCAGTGTCACATCTAGAGGTATCTAGAGGATGTAACCGGGCTTGGCCTGGGGTGGTAGGGAGCTGCCCAGGCAGTTCACAGGTCGGTCTCAGGCCTATTTCATGGGCTAGATGGTCCGCTCCTTGGCCATCCTGTGGAACAGACCCCTACGGCATACACGACCCTCTAAATCGGCCCATGAAAATATGGGTCGGAAAGCTTAGATTTGATAACTTACGGGCCACATGGTTCCACCAATGTCGAAAGTAATGCCCTACGGAAGTTGACATGCACGTGCCACGATCCGTCTATTACAATAATTTTAAAGCAGCACAATCCGTATTTTTAGACTCGAAATTGGGTTGCGACGGGCAACCCTGTTGCACCTATAGGTCTCTGAATAAGCTTCGATTTGATAACTTACAGGCTACGTGGTTGCACCCATGTCAAAAGTTATGCCCAAGTTGACATGCAAGTGCCACGATCCGTCTGTTACAGTAATTCTAAAGCTGCACAATCTGTGTTTTTTGGACTCGAAACTGGGCTGCGATGAGAAACCCTGTTGTACCTGTAGGTTTTTAAATAAGACTCGATTTGATAACTTACGGGCCACATGGTTCCACCCATGTCAAAAGTTATGCCCTAGGAGGTCCACTTCATGATCGTTGTTCATCCTAAAAGGTGGAGCAAATGTATAGAGAAGTATCAAGCAATCTTGCATTGTTGATTCTACCATGGTACGCTGAATATGTGGCAGCTTGTGAAGCTCCAAAAGAGGTTGTATGGTTTAGGAAGTTCTTGAAAAATCTAGAAGTTGTTCTAGACGCTAGCCCACGACACTTTATTGTGATAACAGTGAGACTATAGCAAATTCTAAGGAACCTAGAAGCCATAAGAGATCTAAACACGTAGAACGTAAATATCACATAATATCACCTTATTCTTTATTGATGGATATGTGAATAAATTAACCTGACAAGGTATTCAATGAATTGAGTCATTGATTAAGACTTGTGAATTGTACGAGACGATTCACTATTATGACTTTCTTATTCAAAGTCAATAAAAGAGTTAAGGAAATAATAATAAGAGGGGTAAAATGGTAATTTTATATTCTGCTCTTGTTATTGATATTCACGATGGGTTTTAAAATATTCTGAGGACCATGTAAATAAAAGGGTTTATTTACACCAACAAAAAATGTAGCGCGCGTGAATCGTGAGTTGATTCGGTATCAACCTATAATGGTGTCGTACGATGTCATGATAAAATAAGTTGAGAATTTATGGAGATAAATTCATCTGATATTCAGAAATAGCTCATGAGAACATGAATAGAGAAACAAATTAAATTAGATCGAAATGTGTTTTGGTGTCAATGCATATTTCCTACACATATATGTGATGAGTGATGTCACTTAATTAGTTAAGTATGGTTATATGTATAAAAATTAATTAATTTGTTATTTTCTAATTATTGGATAATTAATAAAAAAAGTTAATTAATTAATTGATAATGATCAATTAATTTATCAATTGGATTGATGAATCTTGATACAACTCAAATTCTAGGGAATATTACAATTTTTGGCAATTATGAATATATTGGGTGAATTTTCAAAAATTTAAAAATATATAGGTATATTTGTAAATCTCAAAAATCACATTATATCAATATCTAATAGCAATCTGATTGTAAATAGATATTAGATTAGATACAGTTGCTTAACATCAAAGCAAAAGAGAAAAAACTCTTTTCATCTCACTCGCTATTGCCACTGAAAATTATATTGGAGGAGATTTTTTTTACATTTCTTCTTTAATCGTTTTGAGAGCCCACACTCAAATTCTTACACAAAATTCTCATGGGATATATTTTTAAAATTAACGGGTGGTTAATGGTTGAAGAAATTTGTAAATCGTTCTTCGAATTCAAGTGCGTGATTTGGATCCCGAAACTTGAACAACACGAAGAATGCTCGAAAGAATTCTGTAAGTTTAGAAGTTCTCCGATACAAAGTATATGTGAAAAAAATTATTTTTAATTTTATATTCTCGTTTAATGTCGTATATGCATAATTGCATATGGTTTGGTTTAAAGTTATTTAATTTGGTTAAATAAGTTAATTAGATTTTTTTTATATTCGGCCCATGAACTATTCGTGGTCCAAAGTTATTTTTAATTAATTTTCCAACCGGTCCTAACAGAATACTGTTCCAAAACACAAAGGACATTCTAACAAAATTATCAATTGAGTACGGGGGTACAGAATGATACCATTTTAGTGCGTTGGTGTTCATACTCATTTGAAACATCTTGCACATTTACTCATCCTCGTACTGATATAGTGCCATCACTTGTTTTAAATGGCGTAGGTAATCTACGGGGTCCATTTTCGCTTCATAACATTTGAACTTTGGGGAAACAAACTTCTTTGGTATAATGCTTGCCAGTATTTCTTGGCACAGCAGGGATCGAGTCAGTCTCTAGATCTGCTCCACCAGTGGTGCCTATCTTTCATTTTTCGTCATCTTTTTCTCTAGCATCTTTTAAACAGCTTGTTCTATCATCAACTCTACTGGATTGTTTTCACCCCCAGCCTTTTTTCCTTAGTCGTGAGACTGGACTTCTGGTTCCTCACGACGGATGTTTTGGCTAGCGCCTAGATTAAATTGTCTGGCGGTCTTATCCCTCTGTTCTCCATCTTAGGGGTTCACATCTTCCCGTTCCCCCCCCCCCCCNCCCCCCCCCCCCCAACGATTATTTGACTCGCTTCAGCTCTTATTTCTGTGACGTCCCATTGCAATGCTGTAATTTATTAATGCTTCACTGTTATGGTTCTCCATGCTTTGCATTCCTATTAAAATGGCCAGATAATCTCTTGTACTCCTATGGGCTATGCAGGTTGGTTAACGGGATTGTCGATAGCGATCGCTTCATTTTCTATTTCCCTTGCAGCTTGTGAACTTGTTCGAGGCATCTCGTGTTATGAACTTTGAGTTCATTCTCAGTTCTCAATGATAGTACCAAATTGTAAAGGAATAATTCCTCCCAATCAATAATAAAGAATAATGAAGAGAGAGAGAGAATCAACGCCAATAATGAATATGGAAGTAATTGTCGAATTGTTTATTTTCCTCTTACTTTGGAGATACAATTAGCCTCTTTTTATAGGTCTTCAGTTGATTACTAAAATCTGATATAGTTTATCTAATTCTAACTAAAAATAAGATCAATAGAATATTCTATTGAGATAAAATTTATCAATATTAACAACTAAATCAATCTCAAACACCTGATTAAATCAACGGCCTTGATTGTCCTCCTCAGATGGTCACGTTGAGAGCCATGTGCATTCACCTTATTGGTCTCCTCTCAATTTTTGATGACATAACGGAGCGAAAAATTTATGTCCGTTCAATTATCTTACCTCTTACTAGACATTTTACGATGATGATAATCTAACCCAGACAAAATAAGTAAAGAAGATGAATAATGACAATGGTATTAAGAGATGAAAATGAAAAAGAAGATTATGTGGATGTGAAATTAATAAGAACGATTTCGCGAGGTTGCTGCCAGTATCTAACACTTAAGGTAGATGAGTAAGACGCATGACATTAATATGGATTGCCTTAACTACACGTGATGTTTTTCTTCTAGTCCACCTATGTTGGACCAGATTGCGACATAAAAATGCCACCTGTATTGGCTAATGGCAAGATGTATGACTGATGCTTACATAACTTTAGAAAATGCTGTAATACATTACCCCTATTTAGGGAGCTGAAGGAATCGAGATTCATTACCATTCATTAACTTTAGCTAAAATTTATTAAAAACTGTGCTAGACTAAACTCTTCTCTCTCTTATCATTCATTTTTTAAACATTCATACTCATTCCTATTTTATTTTCATTTAATTATATTCACTCATTGAGCCAAGAGAGCTTCTATCATATGATGAATATCTTAAATGTGAATGAGGTGTTGGATTTTTAATCCAACGTTGAATGTATATGTGAATAATTATGTGTTAGAGACTGTCAAATAAAATTTAACCCAATTAAAAGTGATCAACTAAGGTTTTAGTAATTTGAGTTTTAAGGTGTCTGATAGGTTGTGGACATTTTCATATGTAGAAATTTTAAGGTAATTTTTATTTTTATGATTGGCTAAAATAAAAATATCAAAAGATAATAGTTTTATTATCAATAAATAGTTATGGTTCTCAGGTCACACGATAAAGGAAAACAATTCTATTCTCACAAATATCGCATCATTTAAAAGAAAACAGGTAGACTTAATAAAAAAAGAATCTTTAATAGAAAATTGTATAGATCTGGAAAGTCAACCGCTCGACTCTAAACAACGATCTATTGTCATTTATTTAGATCAAGAACAATTTTGATTAGTATTTATGGTGTTCTTTCTTTGAGATTCAGGCTGCTGGTCAGCGATGGTGACCGTCGACGTTGTCGTGATCAGCGGCGTGGCAGTTCGGCCATGCTAGGAAGGCCGTGGCAGTAGGATGTGGCGGCCAATTGGTCTCCACTGCCGAAACCCCTAGGGATACAAGATGCAGCAGTTCATGGGCCTTCATAGGCCCGTGACTGAAAGAAGCTGTGGGCTTGAAGCCCACAACAGTTGAATTAAAAAAAGGAAAGGGATGGCTGGGCTGCGGGATTTGGTCCACCAAGTCCCCTTATGGACTGCCGGCCTTGGCCCGCAGAAATAAGGAATAGCTGAAGCCCGCAGCATAATAGTTTTTTAAAGGCTTTAATTGATTTAATTATTAGTTTAATTAAATAATTTTAAGGATTATTTAATTGAATTAATTTATGGTTAATTTTCCAGATCATTAATTGAATTAATTTCAAGTTAATTTTAAGGATCATAAAATTAACTGTTTATCAATTAATTTAAGGATTAATTACTGTATAATTTTTTAATTTGAACATGAGTATGTTATATATATTTTAAGATGAATTAATTGAAGCAACATGTCACCAAAATGACCTCTCTTGTAAAAATTAATTTTGTCTTAAAATATAAACGGTTATGTGCGTGTAACTAATGTGAATATAAACTGACCCAAAAGAAGATAAATATTTACATAATTACATGTGCTTCTATGGTAATAAATGCGTGATGATTATTCGATTTTACATGTAAACAACAAATCGGTCCAAATTAAGGTTTCTTGTTCAGTATGTTTTTTTATCTTCTGTGTTTGATTACTATACCAAGGCATCACTTACAAGTTGATAATTTTGGCCAAAGTCAAAATATTAATGGACTGTTTGGTGTCTTGAGATGAGCTTTACTTTTTTTTGAATTAATTATTGTTATTTGGGATTTATGTAAGCTTGTAGGTTGGTTAATTATTCTCTATTAAGTTATTACTAAAACTAATACCACATCAAGTAAATAAAGTATGAAATGGCTCAAACTTCAAGTTCTAGAAAGTTAATCTCTTGATAGTTCTTGGAGTCATGGACATCGACCTTGCGTTAAAGGCTGATTCTCCTTCAGCACTTACAGATATGAGTACCTTTGATAACAAGAGGGATATGAAAATGTGGGAGAAATCAAATCGCATGTGTATGTATGATGATCATGAAGAAAGTCATTTCAGAAACATTCAAAGACATTATATTTGAAAAGATTACTACGGCTAAGAATTTCCTTGCCGATATTGAAAAGAGGTTTGTCAAGAATAAAAAGGCAGAAATTAGTACACTCTTGTCAGACCTAATTTCAGTGAGGTATAAAAGTAAAGGCAATATTAGGGAGTACATTATGGAAATGTCGCACAGTGTTTCGAGGTTGAAAATAATAAGGCTTGAACTCTCTGAAGACTTGCTTGTGTATCTAGTTTTGATATCCCTTTCAGCATAATTTAGCCAGTTCAAGGTGAGTTGTAATTGTTAGAAAGAGACTTGGTCTCTGAATGAGCTCATCTCACACTATGTTTAGGAAGAGGAAAGAATGAAACATGAAAAGATAGAGAGTGCTTAGTTGGCCTCTACCTATAAGGATAAGGGCATGGAAAAGAAAAGGAAAAGAGGATAAGGTTGTTGCGGATACAGCACCACACAAAAAATAACAAAAGAAATCGGTTGAACCGGAAGACAATGGTTGTTTCTTCTCTGGAGCTGAAGGGTAAATGAATCAGCAATACACCAATTATCACACTTGGCTGTGCTAAGAAATGTATGCTTCTTAATTTGGTTTGTTCTAAGGTTAATATAAGTACGATTTCTAGAGACACGTGGTGGATAGATTTTGGTGCAACAACTCATATCATTATGTCTACGTACGGTTTCTTAGCTTACCGAAAGCCAAGAGATGTTGAAAGATACAATTATGTGAGAAAATATAGATTATCGTTAAAGACTGGATTTTATTTGAATCATGATAAAATATTTATTGTACCTCCTTTTTAGATGAAATTTGATTTTTGTCTCTATTTTGAATAAAGCTAGTTACGTTTGTTCATCTGGAGCATCAAAATCAACTATTAATTTGTCAAAATTAATTTTGAGATAAATGAGAAATTGTCACCCAAAGTGAGTTAAATGAGAATGAAAAATAAGTGGGAATTATAGAAATCCCACATTAGAAAGGGAGTAGAGTTGGAAGTGTTATAGATAGAAATGCTTGGACTAAGGTTGGTAACTTGATAGGCATAAATGCTCTCTCTCGCGCGTAAAATGGGTGCAAATCGCAGCTTGGTTCGGCATGTGGCTTGGGTGCGCCTGCATGTCCTGCGAACACAAATGTCAGTCCAAACTATAAAAGGAGGTGTTCTCCTACTCATTTGAAACACCAACAAAACAAATAGTTCTAGTCTTCTCTCTTTAGTCTCTTATAAAGTTTTTCGTTCAATTTTTGGTCCAGTTTTGGCTTGGTTCCGGTTTGATTGGTTTTTCGGTTTTATTTTTTTGGTTCGAGTCTTGGTTAGTGAGTTGTTACTTTGGTGGTAGAATTCAGACAAGTCGCTCAATAAGGTGGTGAAGTTTGCTAATCTTCAGCTACTCCAACCCTTTTATCTTGGAAAACATATGTCGTTAGCAACCTTAGTACCATAAGTAAGGGAGCGTAGCTGTTTTAAAGAAACTGTGAAAATAAGACCCAATTAGAATGTCGGTCCAAACTATAAAAGATGGTTTTCTCCTCCTCATTTGACACACCAACAAAGCAAATAGCTCTAGTCTTCTCTCTTTAGTCACTTCTAAGTTTTCCGTTCTATTTTTGGTTTAGTTTTGGCTCGGATCTTGTTTGAGTTTTGGTTTGGTTTTCCGGTTTGATTTTTTCGGTCCGAGTCTTGCTTTGTGAGTGGTTACTCTTGTGGTAGAATTCAGACAACTCATTCCTTTTGGTGGTGAAGTCTAGTATTCTTCTGCTACCTCTAACCATTTTATCTTGAAAAACACATGCCGTTAGCAACCTTAGTACGACAAGTAAATGAGCATAATTGTTTTAAGAAAACTGTTAAAATAAGACTCGGTTTGAATTTCTCTTCAATTTTACAATAGTTGATCTAGAATAATCAAGTAGTGTCATTTCCATATGATCCCATTCAACCACCATATCCAATGTGGTATAATCCAAATGCTGGCTATGATTATCATGCTAGGGTGATAGGTCATTCAACTAAATATTGTGCGACATTAAAAAATATAGTTCAATCACTAGACAAAGATGGCTGGCTAAACTTCAAGAAAGCTTATGACAACTCAGATATTAATTCTGACTCTCAGCAAAATCATAAGAATATCACTCTAAATTTTGTGGTGCCTCTATCTCCATATGATAATGGAACAATGGATGTGGCGAGTCTTTTCATGGTTACAGTATATTGATGCTTCCATGAATCATTGTTACCTTGATCATGAGTTCAATAATTTGGATATTACAGAGTTGTCAATACTTCTCAGGAACTTTCAAGAGTGACTAGCTAATATCAAATTCCTAAAAGCTCTACCAAATGTCCAGTAAAAAATTTTGTCATGCACTTATTTCCTATCGTATTGCGTCTATATTTGAGTCCTTTCCTAAATACAGCTATTGTTCTCCTCAATTTTAGTTTCTAATCATTTAGAGAACATGTTATCCCGATATCCCAAGGATAACACCTTACCTTAATAGTCCAAAAAATTGGTATCCTAAAGTTCTCCAAACCCATCTTCGAAATTTTCACGCTAAAAAATATTAAAACATGTAAGGAAAAAATTTACACCCAAAGAATAAACTGAACAATAAAAGTGAGAGAGAAAAATACTTCTTGAGAATATTGACTAATTTCTTGAATCATATTGAATTAATTGATTTACAATTGGCCTTTGTTTATAGGTTCTCCATCAGTTACAAAATTCAACTAAATCCCTTAAAATATAAAGAATAAACGGAATCTTCCTCCAAGGTTAAGCTTATCAAATCAGATTTAATTTATCTAGTCTAGCAACTGATCGAGCCTAGTTTATCCTTATCAACAACTAATAAAACCTAAACCGTTAGATAGGATATAAAGGGACCAACGATTCAGGTGTGTCTTTCCCACTTGGGCACATTGGAAAGTTCATTGGTCCCATCGAGAAGAGGACCTAGACTGACAATTCGAGCTCATCCCACTCAAAGCTCCCGCCTACGCCTCCCGCGCCTACCACTTCCGTTGTGCAGATCGAGGCTTCTCCTTCAAATTCTGATCCTCCTCCCCCATCCGCTCCCGATGTGCCCATGGTGCCGTTCCTACCCCGAGAGATGGTTTTGGGTCGCGAAGCACTGCTAGTGAACCCTTGCCAGCTTTGTGGAAGTGGAAACGTGTTGTTAGTGTTCTTGATCCGATACTGGTTAGTTTCCTGGATGATGTTATGGCTTCTCATGTCATCCTTCATGACATTCAGTCTGATGTTGATGCCAACACCACAAAGGGGCTCGGTATCAGCGAGCCAATCAACTGTTTGAGCCATGACTTGATGTGGGTAAAACTTTCTTTTCCTTCTCTTTTTTTCTGAAGTTATAATTTTCTATAGTTAGTTTATTTTTCATCTTTTCAGTCTATTATCCATCACAATGCCTTTCAAGAGTATCATCATCTTCGCGACTAGACTTTGATGACTCTTCAGAGAGAGCTTATGGAGGAAAACTCTGTCGTGGCTCGTGTTCAAGCTGAAAAGGAGCAATACATAGCAAATGAGGTTTAACTACAAAAGGCTTTGGAGAGGATGGCTCATGACGCAGAGGTTGCTGTGGTTGAAGAGCGAAAGATGGCTGAGGATTTGGAGGCTCCAAGAAAGGCTTTGGACAGAGATGATAAGACAAAATTTGAGGCTTAGAAAGCTAGGGATGAAGCCCTCGAGCGGGAGCAAGCTTTAAATTAAGATAAGGTAAGGTTATGTAAGGCTATGGTATATTTTAGATATTTATCTTTTATACCCTGATATTTTGTTTATTACATTTTATGCACATCACATTTAGATACCATGTGACTTTAAGTTTTAAAAAGGATAAGCGTTTGTGATTGCATAATGAAGATAAAAATTAAGCACAATCAATTAGGGTATAAAATGGGTAACCCTAGAAGCATGTTATTAATTTTATGTAAATGTAATTTTTGATTTTAATATTCTCGCGAGATATTTAATTTGTCGTTAATAAAATTGTGAGATTATTAGAATTTAGATAAAATTATATTAGCTTAAATATAATACTAATTGAGCATGCTTCTTTAATTAGAGTAGGTTGCTAAAGATTAGGTTGATTAATCATATAATGTCACTTAGGAACCCGTAAAAAAAACGCACATTATTTAAAAAATCAAGTGGGAGTGTGATTCTTAATTGAAACTCACGGTCTCCATTATTGGATCAGGGTAAGGTGTCATGGTACCTCGTCTTCAATCTTGGAAGCTCCCTAAAGGAGGGTATGTGAAGTATCAGATATTACAAGTATGGTCTTCGTAATGATCACCTTGATAAGTGAATAACTGGAAACGATCTGCCTAAGCAGGACTTATCCACTTGTCACAAGTCTGAGGGCGACATAATGGTATACACTTGACTCATTTTTGTAGTATCTCGCCTAAGCAATTCTTATTATCTATTTCGAGAGACCAAATTTGAATGTTAGTTAATTACTAGATATTAATATTATATTAGTAGTATAACTATGTATTAATATCAGAGTGGTAATTAATTAGATTGGACTATCCTACCTAATTTTTTTAAATGTGTGTTCTGCCTAAGCGTGCGTATGTTTATGAGAGTTGGGATACCGTTGCGTACATTGCATGATTAGTTTTTTTTCATGATATGATGTATGCATTAATTAGAATGTGTTTGTAATTATTGAGAATTTTATTATTTTTTAGTAATTAAAATGTTGTCCATGAGCCCATTAGCATCTTTATTGAAATATATTATCGACATTAATGGATATTAACTAGGACTTTAATCTGATCGTAAAAAGAAGCAAGTACACTACTAATTAACGCTACTCTAGAGTTCCACTCAGGAGAATAAAATTAATATTGGCTATGCATATAGTTTGAATTTTAGCTCCATGTAACATGGTGTCATTATATGACAAATATGTTGGAACTATAGTAAATTCATTCCTCATGCAAGCTGATATAATTATTAATCTCTAATAAGATGTCTGAAGGGTTATGCTGAACACTAAGACGGCAATGGAAACTTTGGTTAATGACCATATCGTTATGGTTGGTGCTTCTAAAAAAACGAGACAGAGATTCCTATAGCCGAAATCGATGGGGAAACCCAAGATGATTTAGTCTTGGATTCCTAAGCGGATTCCTTAGATCGGTTCATGGTAAAACTACAACACATGCAGAAATGCTTAATCAGGCTGAACTGAATTAGAAACTCTAGATAGCTAAGGGAATCTTGAAGACACAGATTGTTTTAAACGTGATCCAGTCAACTTTCTATTTTGAGCTTAAACTTAGCCTAGATAAGATGAAGAAGATAAAGATATCTAAATAGAGTTGACTTAGAGTAAGAAAGAGTAAGCAAGCTCTAATGGAAAATGCTTCTATTATGAGAAGACTGAATAGAAGAAAACCAACTAAAAGATTTTCTTAACTATAAAGAGTTGAAACGTGTATCTCATTATGAAATGATCAGTGATTGATTCTACTACGTCCTGGCATGTAGAATCTGAAATCACTAATCACATTCACAATTCTATGTGAATGTTCTAGGAAACTAGAAAACTAAATGAGAGTGGTTGCATGTTGTTCTTTTGATAGAGGCATATGCATTATTTTTTGGACAGTACATTTATTTCTAAATTTTTTGTTGCATGATATTGAGTAAAATAACAGTATACATAGTACATTATAGAAGAGAAAAGTTTCAAGCTAACTATATGTCTATAACATATGTCATGGTCATATTATCTAAGTATGATTCGAAGACTAGCAAGAGACAAGCTCCATGGCCTTTAAATTTATAAACTCTTACAAGTAAGCAAATTCACTACTGATACGTATATGACCAAGAGTCGCTCTTGAGACAGAATGACGTAGAGGTCTGTGACGTTAGTGTTGGAGTATATTACTTGAGTGGACAAGTGAAAGTCTAGGTGAGGGGTGGCTATGGGTATAATGTCAATTTTATTGATGGGTACTCTAGATATGACTATGTTTATCTTATGCTTCTCGATTCTGAAAATTTTGAGAAATCAAATAGTTTAGAACGAAAGTCGAGAAGGCATTCGAGAGGTTGAATTATACATATATAGAATTCTTTCAGTTTAATGTCATATGATGTAGAGTTTAAAAAAATATATAAACATATATAAATGGTTATTGTTTTATGTATATAGAAATAATTGTTGTTGTAGATTACTGGTGAAAATTCTGACAGTAGAGAGAAACAATTTTATTTTACTAAGAAATTATTGATAACAACTTTTAAAAAATCTACTATTATATAAGATATTAATCTTACTCGTGTAAAAATTTCGTAAATTTACAAACTCATGTGTAGGGTCAAAACATTTTTCATATCTCCTTCAAAAACCTGAATATCAGGAGCAGACCACTTCATCTTCATGGCTTCGTTTCTAGTATAAATTACATCATTTTGGCCCAAATATTTTACAGTGTTTTTTTACCACTTGTAAATATAGTTATTTAAATTTTCATAATTTTTAGATAAGATATGATATACCAAATAGGTATCTAAACTTGTATACCTGAATTTTGTTTTACTGCCAGACAAACTCTAGTTGATGACGATTTTTCAATATGAAAATACTTTCAAAAATTATAAAATTTTAAATCATGATCTACAAAAAATGGATTAACATTCAGAACTAATATTTGTAATTTTTTATGTTAGGTACAATTTATAATAAATTTTCAAAACAAGACATTCAAACTATAATTCTCGTCAAAACCATAATCCCATCCTCACCAGACAAATAAGTAGTGTTTTTCCAATGTCTATTAGTAGTGAGTTGTCCATATAGAAGCTTCATGTCTCTTTTACTATTTATGTACCACTCGCTGAGACTTTCTTTAGTTATACTATAACAACCACGCAATTTCTTACACGAAGACTTAACTACAGTCGATCCATCTCCATCTTCTGCACACAGTTCAAATTACTCAAGATCTTCGAGCATCATCAACAAATGAACCTAGATCATGGATCACGAATCAGGCTAAAAAAATTGGTCATTTTTCTTCTAGATCTGATTCATTCAACCCAAACTAAGAAAGTAGGGGGCAAACTATAGAAGCCCAAAATTTAATGAGTTCAAGCCTCAATTTATAAGCTCGAAAGCTATTAGATCAGTCTCGAGTTTGACTGAAACTCTTTGACCCACTATGGAAGCCTATGACTTCTCCTTATGAATATAAAGTGTCTAACTCATTCAGAAGTTGTTCATTCTTTAGCTCTCTAGCCTCACACTATCAAAATTATTACTGACTTGAACGTCGTAGTCTAAGTTTCTAGGAACCACATCAATATGAAGTTGATACTCCTAAATTTACTCTTTCTCTCTTATATTCAAGTTTATCATCTAGTTAGTGAACGACACATGGCATTACCTTTGACAGTAAATTTCTAACATCTACGTGAATACCTCTATAATAGGACTTCATATACTGTCCTCTTGTCTTAATGGAATTATAAATAAAAGTCAAGCGAAGTCAACCCAATTCAAATCAAGTACAATTTCCCACACCAACTAACGAAACCAAATGAAAAATCGCATGCATGTGTAAGTACAGATTTGGAGTCCTTATGCATAATTAAAGATTAAAATGTTGAAGAAAAATGAAGGAATATGAAAATACTTATATAAGATAGAGGACCACGTGGACAAACGAGTGGGAGATCCAAGTGGACAATGTAGATCCACGTAGGATGGCTATATGGAAATTCCGTCAAGTAGTGGACGGCTTTTTATGTTTTTGTCTATTTATTAAAGTTGAAGTGTTTATGATTCAATTTTTAAAGTTTACGGATTTATTTGTTACTCGCGGAAGTTAATGGTAAAAACTCTTAAATTAGGAAAATATGTGGACCTATCCTAAAGATTTAATGGCAAACCAAATAATTTAAAGAATTAATAATAACATTATCGCCTACAAATATTAATCAAATTTTCACAGTTAATATATCGGTATATATATATAGTGTGTGTGAAAGGATTGAAATATTTGAAATTATGGATTGAAATATTTGATTCTATTAAAGGCTAGTTTTTATTTGAATTGATTTTTCACACTACAATAATTGATATCAAAGTATTATTTCACGACAGTTTCAAAATAGAAAAAAAGGATTATCACGGATGTTAATGGGTAGGGTATGGTATAGATATTGTCATATCCACCCCCAAACCCATTAGCATTTTCTATCTGCATACCCACCTCCATACCCACTGTAAAGGAAAAATTTCACGATTTTAGAGAATTAATCCTAAATTTCCTATATCATAATGAAAAATAAAGAGTATATAGAAATAGGTAATAACCATCATGATTTACGTGGAAAACCCTTAAAGGAGATAAAAACAACGGAAAGCTTTTGATGGTATTTCATTATGAAAAAATATTTACAAGGATAATACAAGCTACACAGTTTGTTTGTTTCTTATATGTGTTGAGAGTCATTCAGCGTATCTTGGAGTTACATCTTACCTCTATTTATAGGTATTCAATCAACTACATATAATCTAATGTAACTTATCAAATTATATCTGAAAATAGGATCAACAGAATACTCCTCTGAGATCTAACTTATCAACATTAACAACTAAGTAAATCTTGATCGTCTGATCAATCCAATGATACTGATTAGCTTCTATTTAGATTGCCACGTTGACAAGCCATGTACTTTCGTCTGATTGATCTCTTCTTCATAACCATCTAGTTGATTCTACAGTTCACGCTCTATGTTCTCTCGATGGATTTTTCGGTCTAGATCTTACTACGTGTCATGTGAGATTTTGTCTGTTCATTGGCCTCCATTACACTCAACAGAATTTTATTAGTTGAAGTGTAATGATTATCTTTTCTTATGTTGACTAACGTTATGTTCTTCTATTCCCGTTTACAAATGCTCTGTCATTTCTTCTCCTTCATTTGTTGTTATGTCTTTCTGTTCCTTTCACTACGGACTCGTTGATAAAGTTTTTCATGTTTTCTTCACTACAGACTCATTGATAAAGTCTTTCCCGTTCTCTTCCTTTTTTTTCCTTCTCTCATACGTTAAGATCTGTGATAAAAATGTTGCACAAGAACAATAACATAATAATTTATTGAAATGAGTAAGGAATGAGAATACTGTTTCATAATTTCATCGCAGGAGTTTGATACCCCGCGTTCATTGGCAGAATTTCTCCTGTTTCCTTCGCTACGGACTCATTGATAGAGTTTCTCCTATTTCCTTTGCTACGGGCTCATTGGAGAGTTTCTTCTATTTCCTTTGCTACGGGCTCATTGGAGAGTTTCTCTCATTTCCTTTGCTACGGGCTCATTGGAGAGTTTCTCCCGTTTCTGAGGACTTATGTATGAATAAAGAACTATGACCCCATTTTCATTATGAGATAAAGACTTACGAACTTCTCATTCCCAAGGACTTAGGTTCAAATAAAGAATCATGGCCCCGTCTGTCAGCCTGCTTCTCGTTCAGATTTCATCATACCATCATGAGTGTTTCCCACTTTGTGAGCAGCTTCAACTTAGCATTGAGAGGACTTGATATAAGCATTTTTTTACAAGTATTTTTTAGAAACATGTGACATAATTTTTCAAGCTACTATTTGGCAGACTGTTGTTAATCTTCCTGTTGAGGATGTTGCTGTCAATCTTTATGTTGGAGATGTCGTTGCTGATGCAACTGTAGTCTTTTGCATGTTTTTGTAATTTTCCTTTTTTTCAAGACTTAGCAAATTTCATCTATTCTTTCATCTTACTTTGCTTATCACTTTGTCTTTCTTTGTCCATTTTCCCTTTCTTTACTTTCTCTTTTCATTTTTTTACTTTTTCTTTCATCATTTTACTTTTCCTTTCAAGACTTCTGCTTTCTCCACTTTTCATATTTCTTCCTTTCTTAATTTTGGTTTCCTTTAGAGGATGATATTGTAGACATAATTTCTCACGGGCTTGAGCTTTTTGGCAGCTGAGGAGCCCATCTTCCTTTAGAAGATAAATGATCTTCATGGACTTAAGCTTTTTTAAGCTCAGGAGTCCATTTTCTTTAGAAGACGATGTCCATAAACAACAATCTTGATGAACTTAAGCTTTTTTAAGCTTAAGGGCCTATTTCCTTTAACTCCATCTTTTCCCCTTCTTTAATCTTGCACTTTCCCTTTTTTGAATTTCCTTTATAAGCTTAATTTGTTCCTCACGCTTATTTTCCTTTGTTTTCTTTCTTTTCCCTTAATTCCACTATCACATTTCTTCCTTTCTCCTTTTTGGTTTCCTTTAGAGAATGATGTTGTAGACATCGTTCCTCAAGAACTTGAGCTTTTTCGCAGCTCAAGAGCCCATTTTCCTTTCGAATATGAATGCCTTCATGGACTTAAGTTCTTCTTGAACTCAAGAGCCCATTTTTTAGAAGACGATGCGCATAAGCAACAATATTCATGCACTTTAAGCTTTTTTAAGCTTAGTGGTCGTTTCCTTTCCTGCTCCTTGCTAGAGTTTCTCATGTTTACTTTTCTTTTCTTTTTCCCGTACACAAATTTCAAAAAGTTGACTTCTGTAGCCATGTAGCGATATATGATTTGTCACGTAACTCTTCTCGTGTTGATGAAGTTTAGTAAACAAAACTGTCTGTTCTGTACAGATTACTTTCCCGAACAGCCTCCAAAATCAATTCCGTAAAATTTCCTGAGAAGTAGACCTCCATATCTTCATAATTATATATGATTCAACATGTAACTAGCTCTCATTTGATACTGTATAATTTCTTAAATATTCGGTTCTGCATAATCTTCATTTCTGAATAGCATGTATGGAAACTACCATAACTTTTGATTAGGGGCTCCAAATTGATTTCTGTAAAATTTTATAAGAAGTAGACTTTTGTATCTTTATGATGGTATATGTTTACAATGTAATCGGACACTAGTTTGTATAGTTTAATTTCCAAGTTTATGATTATGCATAATCTATTTTTCTGAACGACCTTCATGAGAATTACCATAAGTTTTTCTCAGGGGCTCCGAATTGAGTTCCTCAAAAATTTTCAAGAAGTAGCATCTATATGTTTCTAACAATATATAACATGCTATGAAAGTCTATTTCATATAGTTTATAAATTAAATTTGAAAGACGTGAATAAGTTTACTTTCCTGTATGAAACCCACATAACTTTTGATTTGGAGCTCCAAATTGAATTTCGTAAAATTCTCCACGAAGAAGTCTTTCATATCTTTGTAATTATATGATTTTAAATGTAATGTTGCTTCCAACTTTTTTCGTTCCAGTTTCCATTTTGTTCCTATCGTCAAGATAATTTTGTTCCCTCCGACATGAAGTCTCCGTTCCCGTAGTAACGACCTATTTGTTTCCGTCGTCAAGACAATTTTATTTCCTTCATCAAGAAATTCCCATTATCGTTGGTTCATCCCTTATTTTTTCTGCTTTTTTCACATAAAAAAGGAGAAAAATCCTCGTATATACATCGATCAAAATTTTATATTTTTGTTCATCAATCAAGAAAGAATTTCTTGATACGCTTAAATTCAAAACTTAAATTAAAAACTTGAATCCAAAACTTGAATTGATTTTAAAATTTTAAAATTTAAAACAATCTTATCATAACAAATTTCAGATAATCAAAATTCAAAACATGATTTAAAATTTGAATTATAATTCAAATTCAGGATAATTTTATCAAAGTAAAATTTAGATAAGATATTTTATTCTTCAAAATATGATAATCTAATCGTTTTAGATAAGATATTTCAAAATTCAAAATTTAAAATACGATTTAAAATTTAAAATTTGAATTGAAATTCAAATTCAAGATAATCTTATCCAAACAAGTTTCAGATAAGATGTTTTTATTGTAAACCTTCATAACACTTGTATCAAAGAGACTTAACAAATTCTCAAATTTTCCATGACACTTTTTTAGAAGAATAATGTTGTAAAAGAAATATGCCAATAATAATGTTGAAATACTATGAAAGAAACGAGTTTACCATTTTTTCATTTCCGTTCTCACTCTCACGATGTTTTCATTGTCCTTGTCATGACGTTTTGCATTTCCAATTTCCTTTGAAGCTCTGGATATTTCGAGAATCCGTTCGATGTAGTGGTCAAATGGACCTAGTTTTGATTTCTGCTCAGGCGAGTTACTGGTATCTGTTCTAGATTTGAAGCTTTGAATCTAGGGAAAAGACATGAGCAAAATTCTCGGTTCCTGTTAGCAGAAACATTGCATCTTCTTCTCTCCCTGTCATTGAGATCTGGGTAGATGTCCAGAATCTAGATTGACCTCTGAATTTCGATGACCCCACCTGATCTGCAAAAAATTTTTTTGTTTGGTATTTAATCTCATGACGTGGTTGACTTTGGGTGTTGTACTTTTCATGCTCCTTCAACTCATTTATAGAGGCACGACCGAATCAACTCATTTTAATGTAGTTGATCAATTTGAGTGTCCAATCATCAAAGGAAGTGTTAATCAAAATGCAATTGAAACATAAGCTTTAATGATCTCTTATATTCAATATATCCTATAGAAATTTTTTAATGTTGAAACAGATATAACCGTGGTTCTTTTATGAGCTAGAATAAATCAACATAATTCTTTGACAATATTGTTTGTAATTGTTAAGAGGCCAAAAAAATTAATTGATAAATAAAACTAATATGTTTATTAAAATTCAGATATTAGTAAGATAAAGTCAATCACGTTTTTTTATATAAATTCAAATTAAAGGTTTGATTTAAAATTCAAATTCAAAATTGAATTAGAATTTAAGTTAAAATACAGTTAGCATAAATATTTTTGGATAAAATATTCTATCATCCATATAATTTAAACATTATTTTAACAAAACCCTTCAAGTTTTTCTAAATTTTAGATCTATTCGTCTTCCACTTTTTTCTTTTAATGACGATAAGAATACAAAAAATATGCCAACAATATGAAAGGAATGAGTTTATCATTTTTCTATTCTATTCTCATTCCTGTTTCTGGTTCTGTACTCGTTCCTGTTTTTCGTCTATGAGTAGTGTCGTTCTAGTTCAAAATGACCGTTAGCTGCATGTTTATGGGCGCCTTCAAGGTTCTGTAGTGTGTTCATTTCTTGCACGTTGAGGCATTGTCTCCATGTCATTCACTTCTTCTTCTTTCTCTTTTTTTCCACGATTCCTTTACTCAGACGCTCTCTTTCTGGTTCAAGTCGCTTGATAGAGGTGGCGACGTCATATGTGTTCATCATTGGATGGGAGATGAAAATAGGGTCAACAGAATATTCCTCTGAGATCTAACTTATCAACATTAACAACTAAGTAAATCTTGACCGTTTGATCAATCCAACGATCTTGATTATTAGCTTCTCTTTGGATTGTCACGTTGACAAGTCATGTACTTTCATTTGATTGGTTTCTTCTTTATAGTCATCTACTTCATTCTACGGTTCACGCTCTATCTTCTCTTTGATGGAGTCTTCGGTCTAAGTCTTACCACGCGTCATGTGAGTTTTTGTCTGTTCACTCAATAAAATTGCATGAGTAGAGTATGAGTCTTCTGTGGATATTTTCTACTCTCATCAACAGTTGACAATAAAATTTAAAACAATATGAAACTATTTTCATATATTTATATCAAAATATAACAATAATGTTACAAAACTTAAAATAAACATAATTTTAAGCATAATTAAGTCTTGTAAATTATAAATCTAAACTTGTTCATGATCATTATATATATATATATAGGATAAATAAGTAAATGAGGATGGATATATCGAAACTCGTACCTTAGCCATAACTTTATGAGTACTTTTTATATACTCGTACTCTATCTAAATTCATTATAAAACTCTAAGTCCGAGGGTAATCTTGACATCTCTAAGGATTACCAATGCCATGACAAGTCTTGATTACAAATCTTAAAGGCCTTCACTTAAATATAGTCATGAATTTGATAACAATCTTCACGAATTTGTTAAAAATTAATGGGAAATTATTTGTACAAATAAAAGGTTCATTTCTGGTAATAAACTGCAACATTTTCTAAAGTTAAGTACGCATCAGTCATACACCTTACAATTAGCAAATACAGGTGGCATTTTTATGTCGCAATCTGGTCAAACTTAGGTGGACTAGAAGAAAAACATCATGTGTAGTGTAGCTATTCATATTAGCGTCGGGCGTCTTACTCATCTACCTTAAGTGTTGTGTTCTTATTAATTTCACTTCCACATAATCTTCTTTTTTGTTTCTTCTCTTAATGCCATTTTCAATATTCATCTTCTTTACTTATTTTTTCTGAGTTAGATTATCCTCACAAAATGTCTAGTAAGAAGTAAGATGATGTTTGGAGGATTGTGCAGTAACAAGCTCATAGATATTATAGATACTTTAAATATGTGTGATGTATCTTAAATATGTATTGAGTATATCTTAAATTTATATTGAACATTGAGAGTATTTTAAATGTGTGTTGTACATTCATTATAACTCAATATGTGTTGAATATTGAGGGTACCTCAAATGTATTGTATGTACCTCACAGATTCAACATATTTGAGATATCTTAACATATTTTTTATGTAGTTCATGCACATTTGAGATATCCATATCATAAAAGCTCTCTTGGTTGAAATGAGTGAATGTAAGTAAATGAAAATAAAATAGGAATGAGTATGAACGATAAGAGAGAGAAGAGTTTAATATAGCACAATTTTAATTAATTTTAGCTAAAGTTTATGAATGGTAAAGAATCTCGATTTCTCCATCTTTCTAAATAGGAGTATGCAAGGTGTCTAAAAAATATCTCATTTATCCCGCAAAATTATCTCCATTTTTTCATATTTTTAAAAGATAGGATGAGATAAAAATTGTGGGTCCCGTGAGGGACGGACAGTACGTAAAACAAAGGTTGTACTAAACCAAAAATCTCTTCCTGTAAAACAAAAATAAAACGAAGACGTTTTGCAATAGGTTATAACAATTTGTTAGGATTGCGAGACAACGTCATTTTTCTTCTTAAAGAAAAACAGTGTCGTTTCATTTGAAGCCAAAAAGCCATTTCATTTCCTGTATTCTCTCCATCCAAGCCAGGTTGACTTTTCCTTTATAAACAAATCGTCAGATTATAAATGACTTGGTCCTCTCCGTTATAAAGGGGTACCACGATAGTGATGTTTGTAATAGGAGTAATGTTTTTTGTAGCCCAAAATTGATACATGATAAGATAAATTGGTACATGACAACATAAATTGGTATGCTTTATTTAAATTGGTATGGTGAATCTCTACGAAATCGGTTCATATGACAAAACAAAAATTGCACGCAGTAAGGGGATTAGATATTCTTTTCATATTCTAAAAACATGAGAATAATCTGTTTAACTAAGATGCATCTGATCTAAATATGAAAGGATCAAATCTGACATAAATGAAAAGTAAAAAAAAAAAAGAAAAAATATGTCACACTTCAAAACACATTTATCATCTCGAGAATTATGTCGAGATGATCTACACTATCAATTATCAGAATGGACGATTGAGATTTTGTGAATAGATCCCGAGATCCCAACAGGATGGATCTAAACCATTGAAGGGAACACAAAAAACGTACACTCATGTATGTACGCCTACTGGGGATCTTGCCCCTAATGCTGCACAAACCTATAAATTGTTGTTACTGAGAAAAGTTCTGGTACAACACAACTGTTATTGCAGCTTCTTTTTGTTGTGGGGGTTCCAGATTTATAAAGATTTAGATCAAATTTTGATAAGCAAGAATGTCTCCGTCGTTCTTAATTAATGATTTATTAAAGCAATAATTTTTATATCATTCATAAGTCAAATAGATTGTATAGATGAAATTTTTTTATTTTTTTTAAATGAAAAAAAATAGAAATTGTTGGTAACCTATTAATCTATTAGTGAAAAACTACTTAATGAGTAACAAAATAGTTATAAATGATTTTTTTTAATCAGGGATCAATGGGAAGAATATCGATAATGACTCATTTATATAAGTATTAATTAGAAAGAGAGAGAAGCATGGAGCAAAGGGTTTGAGTTGTGTTTCTCGATGTATTGAATGCTCGAGTTGATTAAAATAATAATATAAAAGTAGACACTCATTATGCCTAAGGATTATATCCGTTCGTGGGGGTCATTCTACTAGGTATGGCCCACTTTTCTTTCCTGTCTCGCTCAGCCATCAATCAGTCACAGCCACTTGGTAATTTTTTGTAGTTTCGAGCCAATCAGTCACAGCCACTTGGTGGCCTGCCAATTTGTCTCATCCAAGTAATTCGGCTTACCTAATCAATCTTAGCCATCTGTCTCTCATTTTGGATCTCTTTCGTCTGTTTCCGCTCTTCTTTTTATCCTTCATTTCCCATTCTTGCACAATTTGGCACTTTCCCATTGACCGGTCTACTTTTCCCGTTCTGATTAGGATTCCAGCTTTCGTGCTCTTTACCGCTCTGATGAGGATTTCTGCTTCCGTGTTCTTTCCTGTTCTAATGAGGATTCTTGCTTTCGTACTCTTTTCCGCTCAGATGAGGATTATTGCTTTCATGCTCTTTCTCGCTCTGATGAGAATTATTCTCACCCACATTTTCTCTTACTCCATGATCTGTTTATGCCACTTATATTTCTCGTCTAGCCCTTAACCTTGCTATGTTCGTGGTCCACGCGTCCTCTAAGGATTGGTTCTTTATGTACACATGTCTTGGGTGATCTTTTAACTATTCATTTCCCCCCCCCCCCCAATTATCTTACATAACAGTCTTCAGGAGACTTAGAGGGCTTCCAAAAGAGAAGCCGAGCTCTAGAGTATTGTTGCAGAGTTAGCTCGGGGAGCAGTGGTCACGACAGTAGAGCATTCCAGGCTTGAATATTCCTTAAGGGCTGTGAAGGAAGCTCTTGAGGAGTCCGAGAGGTGCCAGACTCTTTCCTTTGAAAATTTAAACATTTAGGAAGAGAGGCTGGCCACTACTGAAGCTGCCTGGAAGAAGTCGAGTGAAGAGAGGAGGAGACTGGCGACATTTATCAAGCATTTTTTTACAAGGGCGAGAAGAAGGTTTACCTTGTCGGGTACAAGGACAGAAAGGAGAAACTTCCCCCCCCCCCCC